>JAWNKX010000086.1:0-159845 GCA_035041755.1 Cacoxenus indagator
TTGACAATACCGGCTATGATTTTCTAAGGCACTATGCTATAGGAATATAGATAACTATTCTTGCCTGGGTAGATGCCATGCTAAAACAGCGAGACACATCGTCGACGTTGGACAATACCAATACTCTATCCGCTACTCTGGTCCCTCGTCATTTACGGTCTTTTAGCTAAGATGAGCTCACTTGCCTATGAGATTAAATGTGCTCCGTTTTCCAAGTCCTCAACAACTGGTGCAACAAGGAGGTTCCAGCATTAATCCACAAAATATAGTATTTGTACTACACCATGGTAATTAGACCCGTCATCAGCTATGTGGTGGCCTAAGATGCTTCAGGCAACAGCCATGCGGCAATGAGACAAGCTCCAGCGGCTTGCGTGCCCGCCATGACCGAGGCTATGCGCACCTCCCGAGGGCTGCCATGGAGTCTATCACTGGACTCACTCCTTTACATATTTTCGTTAGAAGGTCAGCAGCAACTAGTGCTCTAACATTCAAATAAAATCTGGCATGCCTTTCAAAGGCAATGGTCATTCGAGAATACTTGGCGTAATCCCTGATTTTTTTAGATTTTATTTTTTTTATTTTGAGTTAATATAAACTCATATTTTAATTTTACTGTTATTAAAGAACAACTTAAATTAAACTTAAAGGAACCGAAGAAAATAATAACAGCTTAGTGAAGAGAGAACTTGACTAACTTGGACTGGTGGTTGGTTCTCCGGAGCTTTCTCCTTCTACGCGTCCTGAGAAGGACTTTAGCTGGACGATATGGATGATGTTTGAGTCGCTCTAAATACGACGCAGCTCGTTGTAGTCCTTGGGATCTCATTTTGCACCAGAACAGATCATATCACCACGGAATTGCGCTTCGGCCGGTGCTTCACGGCTCTCCTCCCAAACAGAGTTGACTGGGAAGTCGATAACCTGGGCCCTAGGCCCAGTGGCACCACGTGGTTCACTGATGGTTCTAGAACAGAAATGGTTACCGGAGCCGGGATTTGCGGAACAAACACACAAGGATCTCAATCGAAACGGTCACATAGTCAACAGTATTTCAAACAGAGATCCACGCCATAGATATTTGTGGGCACAACCTCTTGGCAAAGTGACCAAAAGGTCAAAGTATATCTATCTTTTACGATAGCCAAGCGGCGATCAAGGCCCTTATGTCCTGAAAACTTTCGTCCAAGAATATAAGGGACTTATTTGATTCCCTCCAGCTACTGTCCCCACACAATAGTGTCACGTTGTGCTGGGTATCTGGGCACCAAGGCGTCGAGGGTAATGAAACTGCCGATGAACTGGTGAGGACTGTGTCCTCCTCCAGATTCATCGGCCCTGAAACTTATACCGGTATTATTATCATTTATCGACGAATGGTTGAGTTGTCATCCTAGATCTTTGGGTACGCTGCGGGGGCCTCCGCTCATCACTGGTCGCGGTGACCGTTTCCTTTGACAGTAATACCCTTTACAGGTTGCGGATCCACGGTCCAAACAACCGCAAACAGACCGAGGCCTGGTGTCGCGTGTTCCAATGAGAATCTGTCTCAACCACCACATCACATTATCTTTATTAAGATTATTTTTATTCCCACCCTTTTGTATGATTGACAATTGATCGAGCAGCAATTAATTGGTATGTATTAATTAGTAAAAAAATAATAATCGATATCATAAATCATTATTTTGTTGGTCGATACCCATCGCTAGGAAAAGTGTACCAAAGGCCCGTGCTACATTAGGTAATTCAACTCAATTTCTCTCTCAAAACCCAAATACGTATTGATGAGAAGCGTGAGGCTACGGGTACGAAGTGTTGATTATTGCCGACTGTGTACCATCAACAATCTCAACATTTTGACATTTATATTTGTGTTCTTTCGATTTTTTCGCCATTACTTTATTCTTTCGTTTATCTTTTATAGATTAAATTACGAAGTACCAAAAGTAGTCCGGTCAAGGGCAGCTACTCATTTTTTTAAAGAAAAAATTCAAGTTTATTAATTATTATAAAACACTAAAGCCCAACAAAGATGTAAAAAACTGTCAAAAATGGTTAAAGCTACTGCAGATAGTGTTATTACACATATCAACACCACATAGGAATTAAAGATAATTAGAGTTGAATTGTCAAATCAATCTGTCAAAAAAGACTTCAATGACTCGTTTACATGCAGGAATACTATGCCCGCAATACTATTTCATTCTTCTTTGGTGTCGCTGTTCGCTTCTTAACACTGAAACTCAGCGCAGAAACAGTACGGAACTATTTTTACATTTCTTAACGAAATAAAAAATGAACTTCTCGACCTAGGGCATGAAGTCATAAACATCCATAATGCACAACAAAAAGTCACGAACAAACCGCTTCCATTATTCTTCATTGAATTGAAAAACAATAAAAACAACAAAGATATTTATAACATAACCACACTGCTCTGCACGAAAATCATTTTCGAGCCCCCACACCATAAACGCATAATATCGCAATGCTCAAATTGTCAAAAATACGGCCACACGAGAAATTTCTGCACAAGAGACCCAATCTGCGTCAAATGCGCCGGTAAACACAAAACAATCGACTGCAAAATTGAAGCCAACGGTCAAATAAAATGTGCACTGTGCGGTGCTGCACACACTGCAAACTACAAAGGTTGTGAGATATACAAGGCACTGAAAATAAAAAGATTTCCATCCCTTAGAGAAACTAGCCCCCAAGTTCCAGCTGAGACAGTAGCAGTAGCTCCAATCGAGACTCAAAGCTTAAACAAAATTAAGACCGGTTTATCGTATGCTCAAGTAGCTAAGGATAAGAATGACAACAATAATGGCGAAAAGAATAAGAAGGAACAACTCACGAATCCAACCAATGAATACATAAGTAGACGCATTGACATAAAAACTGATATTACTGAGATGAAAGACCTGATGAAACAATTGTTTCAACAAGTCACAAATATGATAAATGTCATAAAAATTCTCATATCGAAGATGGACAAACAAAATGGAAACTAAATTAAGGATAATAACTTGGAATGCAAACGGACTGAAAAACCATATTGACGAACTACAAATACTTCTTCATGACAACAGCATTGATATAGCCCTAATCTCGGAGACACATTTCACAAATAAACACTTCATACAAGTTAGAGGATACAAAGTGTATACCACAAACCACCCTAATGGCACAGCGCACGGTGGAACAGCCATAATTATTAAGCAGTGCATAAAGCACGACGAGCTTGAGCCATATCAGCATAACTACATACAAGCGACTAACATTCAAATTAATGATCTCGTAGAACCACTCATAATATCTACTGTATACAGCCCACCAAAGCACAATATTACAGACACAGAATATAAGAATTTCCTCAACTCTCTTGGACAACGCTTCATTGCAGCCGGTGATTACAACGCGAAACACGCTATGTCTGGATCGAGGCTTACGAACAAAAAAGGCAAAAATCTCCTCAGCGCTATGCAGTTCACAAACTCTAAACACTTGAGTACAGGCGAACCAACATATTGGCCAACAGACATTAATAAAACACCTGACTTGATAGATTTTTTCATAACAATAACCTGGACATTCGGAAATGTAAAATCTTATCACGATTCGAACTCTCGTCAGACCACAACCCTATAGAATTAATATATGACTCTCACGTCACGCCTACACATGCAAACAGACTTCTGTACAACAACAGAACTGACTGGCATACTTATAAGGAATACATTGACATTAATTTAATGACCGACATTCCTCTTAAATCATATGAGGACATCGAGTCAGCGATAGTATTCCTGAATGACACCATTATAAAAGCAGTCATACAATCGACACCAAAAAAGAAGCAGCAAAATTGGACATTCTACACACAACCTCAACTACGACGACTATTAAATAAAAAATGTAAACTATGAAAACCTGCTCAACCACAAGATCTCCTGACACAAAAAGACTGTACAACAAGGCAACTAAAGAGGTTAAAAAATGATTCAGGTATTAAAAAACAAACAATTAACATCATATCTCAAGAGGTTAACACCCACGAGTCAAACGGACTACTCCTTATGGAAAGCTACTAAAGGATGGACAAATAAAAGTAATCAGGCTCCTCTAAAAATGGAAAACGGGTTATGGGCAAAGACGAACTTGGACAAAGGTAAAGTATTAGCGGACTATTTCGAAAGGGTTTTTACAGAAATCGACACCAACTCAGATGATCCACAGCTGAACACAGATATTAGCAGAGGTTCAGAACATATAAAACATGAAGATAGGAGAAATAAGAAAATGCATTAATAATGACATAAAGGAAAAAAAGTCCCCTGGATATGACAAAATAAATGGGAAACTCCTGAGAGAACTACCTGTAAAAGCTATAGAATATCTAAGAAACATCTTTAACGCTATGTTCAGACTAAACTATTTTCCGAGAGTCTGGAAAGTAGCTGAGATTATTGCCATCCCGAAACCAGGCAAAGACGCATCAAAAGCAGAGTCTTATAGACCAATCAGTCTACTCCCTGTAATCTCAAAAATCTTCGAAAAGATATTAAGAAGGAGACTATTGCCAATAACAGAACGCAGGCACCTCATTCCAAATCACCAATTTGGTTTCCGAAGAAGTCACTCAACGATACAACAAGTGAACAGAGTTACGCACAAAATTCTAAATGACATTGAGGATAATAAATTTTGTATTAGACTCTTCTTGGACGTGGGAAAAGTTTTTGACAAGGTTTGGCATAAAGGACTCAAATGGAAACTTAACAATATATTACCTCAAAACATAGCACATCTATTAACATCATATATCACAGATAGATACTTCTTAAATACTCAGACGAATACTCAACCTTTAGAGAAATAAATTTAGGAGTTCCACAGGGAAGTGTACTAGGACCTTTATTATATACCCTATACACAGCAGACATACCATGTCCCACTCACAATTCGTCGATGATTGCAACTTTCGCCGATGACACAATACTCCTAAGTGCTCATAAAAACATAAATACTGCAACATCCATGTTGCAAGTAGACGTTAATAAAACACTTGACTGGCTTAGAAAGTGGCATATTCAAATAAACAAAAATAAAACAGTACAAGTTATATACATTAATAAGACTAGATTCACACCAATCCATATAAATATTGACGGAGACGACGAAACCAATCAAAAAGGAGCCAAGTACTTAGGATTATATATTGACAGTAAACTAAACTGGAAACACCATATACAAAAAAAGCGTGATCAAATCAAAATGAAAGTAAAACAACTGCACTGGCTGCTCAAACTAAATACAAACATTTCACTTGAAAACAAGCTCCTAATCTATAAGACAATTATTAAACCAATTTGGACATATGGATCCGAAATATGGGGAGTTGCCAAAAAATCAAATATAAAGTTAATCCAGAGGCAACAATCAAAAATTATTCGCACCATCACAAAAGCCCAATGGTATATCACCAACACGACCTTCATCGAGACCTAAGAATTGCGACAGTAGATGAGGAAATAATCAATTTAAGCAGAAAATACCAAACCAAACTTTCCCAGCATTCGAACGATGGTGTGAATACATTACCATTAGATGAACTAACTCGGCAACGTAGGCTAAAAAGGGTGAGACCAGTGAACTTCACATAACACATTACTTCATTACATTAATTACTCATTGTTAATTGGTGTTATCTTTAATTGTTTATTTATTGTTAAATTACATGTATTGTTAAATTCCAGTCACAACACGACTTTACAAACTGATTGTAAAATTGAAATTCACCCACTTGTCCTAAATATTAATCTGTACAATAGTCGATTTATTTTTCTATAATAGACAATGTACTCTTCTTTTGGGAAAATAAAAAGAAGAAGAAAAAAAAGTTCTCTGTGCTATTTATATATTTATTTATTTTAACACTCTTTGGCATGAGTCAGTCGTGCACGACATACTACAGAGGGCAAAACAACGTTTGCCGGGTTCGCTAGTGATATATATATAACAATCAGTTCGGGATGTCTCAGCACCTATGCGCCCACAAAATGGGGCATAATACAAAACCTTATCTTGTGTCATTCGTTCGTTAAAATTCGTTGTATAAAAATATTTTAAATTTATTTTTAATATATACTTACTCTCTATAATTGAGGCACGCTGATTTGAGTATATCAGTGTTTTTGTTTGTTTCTTTGCTATTCAACTTACGTAGCACAACAGAAATATCTTCTCTATACGAATAAACAGCGGATAACAATATAAAAAAACACAGAAATAACACCGAAAACCTGAAGATACCTCATCTCGCGACTTTCGAAATTTTCGAACAAAATTTAAGAGTGGAATATAACCTTATATCTTGCATACTCTTTGGTTTTTTATTTAATGGTTTTATTCTAAATGGTTAAAATTTTATTTGTGTTAAGTATTTCCATATTTAAAAACCAATCGAATTGCGTATACATTTTTTTTTGTGCAATTGATTTTTTACGTGAACATTTCTCGTGCGAACATTTCAAGTCATTATATTAGGCGATCTTATTTTGATTTTTATTTTTTTAATAGGTGTCGTTTCCTTAGGGTTTGCACCACACCTCATTCCATACTCGGTTAAACCATATAAGTTGATTGTTACGCCTTTTTTGGCTTTTTGTATCGATTCCAAGAAGCGCGGCGTCAGCGTGGAGTTCGTTGTTTTCATCTGAGAAAATATGACTAAATGTTCCCACCCTTTTTTGGCTTTGAAGATAATGCCCACCATACAATCTGGGGCAGAAGTGACATCAACACAAAGGGTGAGTACCTACTTAACTATATTATGAGCTCAGATTTAGATATAGCAAACAGGGGGTGCAAAACAACATTTGTCACCGCTTCCAGGCAGGAGGTACTTAGCCTCACCCTTGCCTGCAGGACCATAAGCCAGTCCATATAGGACTAGCACGTATCTGAGGGAGCATCGCTGTCGGATCATATTGACATCCGATTCGACATCCCCGATATCTCTAATCTGTCGTCCAAGAAAGACGGACTGGAACCTTTAACGGAGACTAGTGAGCGTTAAAGCTAGCACTCTTGGTCACAGTATCAGCTCTTCATACGAACTAGACGAAGCAGCTGAAAAAATCAATTAAGTGCTCATTGAGTCTTTTAGGCAGAGAAACACAAAACGCACCGCGCATAGCAGACGGAAGGTCCCGTGGTGGAATGAAGTGCTCTCAACCAAAACACAGATAGTAAGGAAACTAATCAACAGAGTTTTGGTCAGTGGGGAAAATATAAGGTCGCACTCACTGACTACAGCACACACATTTGACGAGCCCAGCAATTGAAATGGCGCAGGTACTGTGAAGAGTGGCAATCGGTTCACGAAGCCGCCCGCCTGCAAAAACTCTTAGCCAAGGCCCCGTCGAATTGTATAGGTTAGCTGAAAAGACAAGATGGTCTTTTTACGAACAGTGGGCAAGAGACCCTTGAGTACCTACTTCAGGTTCTCTTTCCTGGTTCGATCACCACCTCAATTTTGCTGAACTACCCTCCCCTGATTATTGGATCTCGACACCTCGGGCTAGCAGTCTTTATGGCGTCATTTTTGACGAAGACAAGCTCACTATCTCCTTAATCCAGCCCTTTAGTGCAGCGGGGAGTGATGGTATTTTTCCAGATCCATTGCAAAATCACCTCAACACAATCATCCGACCACTAATTGCTTTAGGGTTAGTTTCACCTTGGTATTCATACCAAAATCATGGAGAAAGGTGACAGTTGTTTTTATCCCCAAGCAAGGCTTTCGGCCTATGAAACTACCCAAATCATATAGACCAATAAGTCTAACTTCCTTCATCTTAAAGACTATGGAGCGATTAGTCGAGCTCCATATATCCATATAGACAGACTTGAAAAAACGATTCCTGTTCACAGGAATCATAATGCCTACATGAAGGGCAAATCAACCGAAGCTGTTTTTCATCACCTCTTCGGTAAGGTCGAAACCTCACTCCAGTCGAAAGAAGTTGCATTATGTGCATTCCTAGACGTGGAAGGGACCTTTGACAATACCGGCTATGATTTTCTAAGGCACTATGCTATAGGAATATAGATAACTATTCTTGCCTGGGTAGATGCCATGCTAAAACAGCGAGACACATCGTCGACGTTGGACAATACCAATACTCTATCCGCTACTCTGGTCCCTCGTCATTTACGGTCTTTTAGCTAAGATGAGCTCACTTGCCTATGAGATTAAATGTGCTCCGTTTTCCAAGTCCTCAACAACTGGTGCAACAAGGAGGTTCCAGCATTAATCCACAAAATATAGTATTTGTACTACACCATGGTAATTAGACCCGTCATCAGCTATGTGGTGGCCTAAGATGCTTCAGGCAACAGCCATGAGGCAATGAGACAAGCTCCAGCGGCTTGCGTGCCCGCCATGACCGAGGCTATGCGCACCTCCCGAGGGCTGCCATGGAGTCTATCACTGGACTCACTCCTTTACATATTTTCGTTAGAAGGTCAGCAGCAACTAGTGCTCTAACATTCAAATAAAATCTGGCATGCCTTTCAAAGGCAATGGTCATTCGAGAATACTTGGCGTAATCCCTGATTTTTTTAGATTTTATTTTTTTTATTTTGAGTTAATATAAACTCATATTTTAATTTTACTGTTATTAAAGAACAACTTAAATTAAACTTAAAGGAACCGAAGAAAATAATAACAGCTTAGTGAAGAGAGAACTTGACTAACTTGGACTGGTGGTTGGTTCTCCGGAGCTTTCTCCTTCTACGCGTCCTGAGAAGGACTTTAGCTGGACGATATGGATGATGTTTGAGTCGCTCTAAATACGACGCAGCTCGTTGTAGTCCTTGGGATCTCATTTTGCACCAGAACAGATCATATCACCACGGAATTGCGCTTCGGCCGGTGCTTCACGGCTCTCCTCCCAAACAGAGTTGACTGGGAAGTCGATAACCTGGGCCCTAGGCCCAGTGGCACCACGTGGTTCACTGATGGTTCTAGAACAGAAATGGTTACCGGAGCCGGGATTTGCGGAACAAACACACAAGGATCTCAATCGAAACGGTCACATAGTCAACAGTATTTCAAACAGAGATCCACGCCATAGATATTTGTGGGCACAACCTCTTGGCAAAGTGACCAAAAGGTCAAAGTATATCTATCTTTTACGATAGCCAAGCGGCGATCAAGGCCCTTATGTCCTGAAAACTTTCGTCCAAGAATATAAGGGACTTATTTGATTCCCTCCAGCTACTGTCCCCACACAATAGTGTCACGTTGTGCTGGGTATCTGGGCACCAAGGCGTCGAGGGTAATGAAACTGCCGATGAACTGGTGAGGACTGTGTCCTCCTCCAGATTCATCGGCCCTGAAACTTATACCGGTATTATTATCATTTATCGACGAATGGTTGAGTTGTCATCCTAGATCTTTGGGTACGCTGCGGGGGCCTCCGCTCATCACTGGTCGCGGTGACCGTTTCCTTTGACAGTAATACCCTTTACAGGTTGCGGATCCACGGTCCAAACAACCGCAAACAGACCGAGGCCTGGTGTCGCGTGTTCCAATGAGAATCTGTCTCAACCACCACATCACATTATCTTTATTAAGATTATTTTTATTCCCACCCTTTTGTATGATTGACAATTGATCGAGCAGCAATTAATTGGTATGTATTAATTAGTAAAAAAATAATAATCGATATCATAAATCATTATTTTGTTGGTCGATACCCATCGCTAGGAAAAGTGTACCAAAGGCCCGTGCTACATTAGGTAATTCAACTCAATTTCTCTCTCAAAACCCAAATACGTATTGATGAGAAGCGTGAGGCTACGGGTACGAAGTGTTGATTATTGCCGACTGTGTACCATCAACAATCTCAACATTTTGACATTTATATTTGTGTTCTTTCGATTTTTTCGCCATTACTTTATTCTTTCGTTTATCTTTTATAGATTAAATTACGAAGTACCAAAAGTAGTCCGGTCAAGGGCAGCTACTCATTTTTTTAAAGAAAAAATTCAAGTTTATTAATTATTATAAAACACTAAAGCCCAACAAAGATGTAAAAAACTGTCAAAAATGGTTAAAGCTACTGCAGATAGTGTTATTACACATATCAACACCACATAGGAATTAAAGATAATTAGAGTTGAATTGTCAAATCAATCTGTCAAAAAAGACTTCAATGACTCGTTTACATGCAGGAATACTATGCTCGCAATACTATTTCATTCTTCTTTGGTGTCGCTGTTCGCTTCTTAACACTGAAACTCAGCGCAGAAACAGTACGGAACTATTTTTACATTTCTTAACGAAATAAAAAATGAACTTCTCGACCTAGGGCATGAAGTCATAAACATCCATAATGCACAACAAAAAGTCACGAACAAACCGCTTCCATTATTCTTCATTGAATTGAAAAACAATAAAAACAACAAAGATATTTATAACATAACCACACTGCTCTGCACGAAAATCATTTTCGAGCCCCCACACCATAAACGCATAATATCGCAATGCTCAAATTGTCAAAAATACGGCCACACGAGAAATTTCTGCACAAGAGACCCAATCTGCGTCAAATGCGCCGGTAAACACAAAACAATCGACTGCAAAATTGAAGCCAACGGTCAAATAAAATGTGCACTGTGCGGTGCTGCACACACTGCAAACTACAAAGGTTGTGAGATATACAAGGCACTGAAAATAAAAAGATTTCCATCCCTTAGAGAAACTAGCCCCCAAGTTCCAGCTGAGACAGTAGCAGTAGCTCCAATCGAGACTCAAAGCTTAAACAAAATTAAGACCGGTTTATCGTATGCTCAAGTAGCTAAGGATAAGAATGACAACAATAATGGCGAAAAGAATAAGAAGGAACAACTCACGAATCCAACCAATGAATACATAAGTAGACGCATTGACATAAAAACTGATATTACTGAGATGAAAGACCTGATGAAACAATTGTTTCAACAAGTCACAAATATGATAAATGTCATAAAAATTCTCATATCGAAGATGGACAAACAAAATGGAAACTAAATTAAGGATAATAACTTGGAATGCAAACGGACTGAAAAACCATATTGACGAACTACAAATACTTCTTCATGACAACAGCATTGATATAGCCCTAATCTCGGAGACACATTTCACAAATAAACACTTCATACAAGTTAGAGGATACAAAGTGTATACCACAAACCACCCTAATGGCACAGCGCACGGTGGAACAGCCATAATTATTAAGCAGTGCATAAAGCACGACGAGCTTGAGCCATATCAGCATAACTACATACAAGCGACTAACATTCAAATTAATGATCTCGTAGAACCACTCATAATATCTACTGTATACAGCCCACCAAAGCACAATATTACAGACACAGAATATAAGAATTTCCTCAACTCTCTTGGACAACGCTTCATTGCAGCCGGTGATTACAACGCGAAACACGCTATGTCTGGATCGAGGCTTACGAACAAAAAAGGCAAAAATCTCCTCAGCGCTATGCAGTTCACAAACTCTAAACACTTGAGTACAGGCGAACCAACATATTGGCCAACAGACATTAATAAAACACCTGACTTGATAGATTTTTTCATAACAATAACCTGGACATTCGGAAATGTAAAATCTTATCACGATTCGAACTCTCGTCAGACCACAACCCTATAGAATTAATATATGACTCTCACGTCACGCCTACACATGCAAACAGACTTCTGTACAACAACAGAACTGACTGGCATACTTATAAGGAATACATTGACATTAATTTAATGACCGACATTCCTCTTAAATCATATGAGGACATCGAGTCAGCGATAGTATTCCTGAATGACACCATTATAAAAGCAGTCATACAATCGACACCAAAAAAGAAGCAGCAAAATTGGACATTCTACACACAACCTCAACTACGACGACTATTAAATAAAAAATGTAAACTATGAAAACCTGCTCAACCACAAGATCTCCTGACACAAAAAGACTGTACAACAAGGCAACTAAAGAGGTTAAAAAATGATTCAGGTATTAAAAAACAAACAATTAACATCATATCTCAAGAGGTTAACACCCACGAGTCAAACGGACTACTCCTTATGGAAAGCTACTAAAGGATGGACAAATAAAAGTAATCAGGCTCCTCTAAAAATGGAAAACGGGTTATGGGCAAAGACGAACTTGGACAAAGGTAAAGTATTAGCGGACTATTTCGAAAGGGTTTTTACAGAAATCGACACCAACTCAGATGATCCACAGCTGAACACAGATATTAGCAGAGGTTCAGAACATATAAAACATGAAGATAGGAGAAATAAGAAAATGCATTAATAATGACATAAAGGAAAAAAAGTCCCCTGGATATGACAAAATAAATGGGAAACTCCTGAGAGAACTACCTGTAAAAGCTATAGAATATCTAAGAAACATCTTTAACGCTATGTTCAGACTAAACTATTTTCCGAGAGTCTGGAAAGTAGCTGAGATTATTGCCATACTACTAAGACTAGATTCACACCAATCCATATAAATATTGACGGAGACGACGTAACCATTCAAAAAGAAGCCAAGTTCTTAGGATTATATATTGACAGTAAACTAAACTGGAAACACCATATACAAAAAAAGCGTGACCAAATCAAAATGAAAGTAAGACAACTGCACTGGCTGCTCAAACTAAATACAAACATTTCACTTGAAAACAAGCTCCTAATCTATAAGACAATTATTAAACCAATTTGGACATATAGAACCGAAATATGGGGAGTTGCCAAAAAATTATATATAAAGTTAATCCAAAGGCAACAATCAAAAATTATTCGCACCATCACAAAAACCCAATGGTATATCACCAACACGGACCTTCATCGAGACCTAAGAATTGCGACAGTAGATGAGGAAATAATCAATTTAAGCAGAAAATACCAAACCAAACATTCCCAGCATTGGTGCGATTGTGTGAATACATTACCATTAGATGAACTAACTCGGCAACGTAGACTAAAAAGGGTGAGACCAGTGGACCTCACATAACACATTCTTCCAATTAATAATTGTTAATTGGTGTTATCTTTCATTTTTTATTTATTGTTAAAATACATGTATTGTTAAATTCCAGTCACAACACGACTTTACAAACTGATTGTAAAATTAAAATTCACCCACTTGTCCTTAATACTAATCTGTACAATAGTCGATTTATTTTTCTATAATAGACAATGTACTCTTCTTTTGGGAAAATAAAAAGAAGAAGAAAAAAAGTTCTCTGTGCTATTTATATATGTTTAACACTCTTTGGCATGAGTCAGTCGTGCACCACATACTAGAGAGGGCAAAACAACGTTTGCCGGGTTTGCTAGTGATATATATATAACAATCGGTTCGGGATGTCTCAGCACCTGTGCGCCCACAAAATGGGGCATAATACAAAACATTATCTTGTGTCATTCGTTCGTTAAAATTCGTTGTATAAAAATATTTTAAATTTATTTTTAATATATACTTACTCTCTATAATTGAGGCACGCTGATTTGAGTATATCAGTGTTTTTGTTTGTTTCTTTGCTATTCAACTTACGTAGCACAACAGAAATATCTTCTCTATACGAATAAACAGCGGATAACAATATAAAAAAACACAGAAATAACACCGAAAACCTGAAGATACCTCATCTCGCGACTTTCGAAATTTTCGAACAAAATTTAAGAGTGGAATATAACCTTATATCTTGCATACTCTTTGGTTTTTTATTTAATGGTTTTATTCTAAATGGTTAAAATTTTATTTGTGTTAAGTATTTCCATATTTAAAAACCAATCGAATTGCGTATACATTTTTTTTTGTGCAATTGATTTTTTACGTGAACATTTCTCGTGCGAACATTTCAAGTCATTATATTAGGCGATCTTATTTTGATTTTTATTTTTTTAATAGGTGTCGTTTCCTTAGGGTTTGCACCACACCTCATTCCATACTCGGTTAAACCATATAAGTTGATTGTTACGCCTTTTTTGGCTTTTTGTATCGATTCCAAGAAGCGCGGCGTCAGCGTGGAGTTCGTTGTTTTCATCTGAGAAAATATGACTAAATGTTCCCACCCTTTTTTGGCTTTGAAGATAATGCCCACCATACAATCTGGGGCAGAAGTGACATCAACACAAAGGGTGAGTACCTACTTAACTATATTATGAGCTCAGATTTAGATATAGCAAACAGGGGGTGCAAAACAACATTTGTCACCGCTTCCAGGCAGGAGGTACTTAGCCTCACCCTTGCCTGCAGGACCATAAGCCAGTCCATATAGGACTAGCACGTATCTGAGGGAGCATCGCTGTCGGATCATATTGACATCCGATTCGACATCCCCGATATCTCTAATCTGTCGTCCAAGAAAGACGGACTGGAACCTTTAACGGAGACTAGTGAGCGTTAAAGCTAGCACTCTTGGTCACAGTATCAGCTCTTCATACGAACTAGACGAAGCAGCTGAAAAAATCAATTAAGTGCTCATTGAGTCTTTTAGGCAGAGAAACACAAAACGCACCGCGCATAGCAGACGGAAGGTCCCGTGGTGGAATGAAGTGCTCTCAACCAAAACACAGATAGTAAGGAAACTAATCAACAGAGTTTTGGTCAGTGGGGAAAATATAAGGTCGCACTCACTGACTACAGCACACACATTTGACGAGCCCAGCAATTGAAATGGCGCAGGTACTGTGAAGAGTGGCAATCGGTTCACGAAGCCGCCCGCCTGCAAAAACTCTTAGCCAAGGCCCCGTCGAATTGTATAGGTTAGCTGAAAAGACAAGATGGTCTTTTTACGAACAGTCGGCAAGAGACCCTTGAGTACCTACTTCAGGTTCTCTTTCCTGGTTCGATCACCACCTCAATTTTGCTGAACTACCCTCCCCTGATTATTGGATCTCGACACCTCGGGCTAGCAGTCTTTATGGCGTCATTTTTGACGAAGACAAGCTCACTATCTCCTTAATCCAGCCCTTTAGTGCAGCGGGGAGTGATGGTATTTTTCCAGATCCATTGCAAAATCACCTCAACACAATCATCCGACCACTAATTGCTTTAGGGTTAGTTTCACCTTGGTATTCATACCAAAATCATGGAGAAAGGTGACAGTTGTTTTTATCCCCAAGCAAGGCTTTCGGCCTATGAAACTACCCAAATCATATAGACCAATAAGTCTAACTTCCTTCATCTTAAAGACTATGGAGCGATTAGTCGAGCTCCATATATCCATATAGACAGACTTGAAAAAACGATTCCTGTTCACAGGAATCATAATGCCTACATGAAGGGCAAATCAACCGAAGCTGTTTTTCATCACCTCTTCGGTAAGGTCGAAACCTCACTCCAGTCGAAAGAAGTTGCATTATGTGCATTCCTAGACGTGGAAGGGACCTTTGACAATACCGGCTATGATTTTCTAAGGCACTATGCTATAGGAATATAGATAACTATTCTTGCCTGGGTAGATGCCATGCTAAAACAGCGAGACACATCGTCGACGTTGGACAATACCAATACTCTATCCGCTACTCTGGTCCCTCGTCATTTACGGTCTTTTAGCTAAGATGAGCTCACTTGCCTATGAGATTAAATGTGCTCCGTTTTCCAAGTCCTCAACAACTGGTGCAACAAGGAGGTTCCAGCATTAATCCACAAAATATAGTATTTGTACTACACCATGGTAATTAGACCCGTCATCAGCTATGTGGTGGCCTAAGATGCTTCAGGCAACAGCCATGCGGCAATGAGACAAGCTCCAGCGGCTTGCGTGCCCGCCATGACCGAGGCTATGCGCACCTCCCGAGGGCTGCCATGGAGTCTATCACTGGACTCACTCCTTTACATATTTTCGTTAGAAGGTCAGCAGCAACTAGTGCTCTAACATTCAAATAAAATCTGGCATGCCTTTCAAAGGCAATGGTCATTCGAGAATACTTGGCGTAATCCCTGATTTTTTTAGATTTTATTTTTTTTATTTTGAGTTAATATAAACTCATATTTTAATTTTACTGTTATTAAAGAACAACTTAAATTAAACTTAAAGGAACCGAAGAAAATAATAACAGCTTAGTGAAGAGAGAACTTGACTAACTTGGACTGGTGGTTGGTTCTCCGGAGCTTTCTCCTTCTACGCGTCCTGAGAAGGACTTTAGCTGGACGATATGGATGATGTTTGAGTCGCTCTAAATACGACGCAGCTCGTTGTAGTCCTTGGGATCTCATTTTGCACCAGAACAGATCATATCACCACGGAATTGCGCTTCGGCCGGTGCTTCACGGCTCTCCTCCCAAACAGAGTTGACTGGGAAGTCGATAACCTGGGCCCTAGGCCCAGTGGCACCACGTGGTTCACTGATGGTTCTAGAACAGAAATGGTTACCGGAGCCGGGATTTGCGGAACAAACACACAAGGATCTCAATCGAAACGGTCACATAGTCAACAGTATTTCAAACAGAGATCCACGCCATAGATATTTGTGGGCACAACCTCTTGGCAAAGTGACCAAAAGGTCAAAGTATATCTATCTTTTACGATAGCCAAGCGGCGATCAAGGCCCTTATGTCCTGAAAACTTTCGTCCAAGAATATAAGGGACTTATTTGATTCCCTCCAGCTACTGTCCCCACACAATAGTGTCACGTTGTGCTGGGTATCTGGGCACCAAGGCGTCGAGGGTAATGAAACTGCCGATGAACTGGTGAGGACTGTGTCCTCCTCCAGATTCATCGGCCCTGAAACTTATACCGGTATTATTATCATTTATCGACGAATGGTTGAGTTGTCATCCTAGATCTTTGGGTACGCTGCGGGGGCCTCCGCTCATCACTGGTCGCGGTGACCGTTTCCTTTGACAGTAATACCCTTTACAGGTTGCGGATCCACGGTCCAAACAACCGCAAACAGACCGAGGCCTGGTGTCGCGTGTTCCAATGAGAATCTGTCTCAACCACCACATCACATTATCTTTATTAAGATTATTTTTATTCCCACCCTTTTGTATGATTGACAATTGATCGAGCAGCAATTAATTGGTATGTATTAATTAGTAAAAAAATAATAATCGATATCATAAATCATTATTTTGTTGGTCGATACCCATCGCTAGGAAAAGTGTACCAAAGGCCCGTGTTACATTAGGTAATTCAACTCAATTTCTCTCTCAAAACCCAAATACGTATTGATGAGAAGCGTGAGGCTACGGGTACGAAGTGTTGATTATTGCCGACTGTGTACCATCAACAATCTCAACATTTTGGCATTTATATTTGTGTTCTTTCGATTTTTTCGCCATTACTTTATTCTTTCGTTTATCTTTTATAGATTAAATTACGAAGTACCAAAAGTAGTCCGGTCAAGGGCAGCTACTCATTTTTTTAAAGAAAAAATTCAAGTTTATTAATTATTATAAAACACTAAAGCCCAACAAAGATGTAAAAAACTGTCAAAAATGGTTAAAGCTACTGCAGATAGTGTTATTACACATATCAACACCACATAGGAATTAAAGATAATTAGAGTTGAATTGTCAAATCAATCTGTCAAAAAAGACTTCAATGACTCGTTTACATGCAGGAATACTATGCTCGCAATACTATTTCATTCTTCTTTGGTGTCGCTGTTCGCTTCTTAACACTGAAACTCAGCGCAGAAACAGTACGGAACTATTTTTACATTTCTTAACGAAATAAAAAATGAACTTCTCGACCTAGGGCATGAAGTCATAAACATCCATAATGCACAACAAAAAGTCACGAACAAACCGCTTCCATTATTCTTCATTGAATTGAAAAACAATAAAAACAACAAAGATATTTATAACATAACCACACTGCTCTGCACGAAAATCATTTTCGAGCCCCCACACCATAAACGCATAATATCGCAATGCTCAAATTGTCAAAAATACGGCCACACGAGAAATTTCTGCACAAGAGACCCAATCTGCGTCAAATGCGCCGGTAAACACAAAACAATCGACTGCAAAATTGAAGCCAACGGTCAAATAAAATGTGCACTGTGCGGTGCTGCACACACTGCAAACTACAAAGGTTGTGAGATATACAAGGCACTGAAAATAAAAAGATTTCCATCCCTTAGAGAAACTAGCCCCCAAGTTCCAGCTGAGACAGTAGCAGTAGCTCCAATCGAGACTCAAAGCTTAAACAAAATTAAGACCGGTTTATCGTATGCTCAAGTAGCTAAGGATAAGAATGACAACAATAATGGCGAAAAGAATAAGAAGGAACAACTCACGAATCCAACCAATGAATACATAAGTAGACGCATTGACATAAAAACTGATATTACTGAGATGAAAGACCTGATGAAACAATTGTTTCAACAAGTCACAAATATGATAAATGTCATAAAAATTCTCATATCGAAGATGGACAAACAAAATGGAAACTAAATTAAGGATAATAACTTGGAATGCAAACGGACTGAAAAACCATATTGACGAACTACAAATACTTCTTCATGACAACAGCATTGATATAGCCCTAATCTCGGAGACACATTTCACAAATAAACACTTCATACAAGTTAGAGGATACAAAGTGTATACCACAAACCACCCTAATGGCACAGCGCACGGTGGAACAGCCATAATTATTAAGCAGTGCATAAAGCACGACGAGCTTGAGCCATATCAGCATAACTACATACAAGCGACTAACATTCAAATTAATGATCTCGTAGAACCACTCATAATATCTACTGTATACAGCCCACCAAAGCACAATATTACAGACACAGAATATAAGAATTTCCTCAACTCTCTTGGACAACGCTTCATTGCAGCCGGTGATTACAACGCGAAACACGCTATGTCTGGATCGAGGCTTACGAACAAAAAAGGCAAAAATCTCCTCAGCGCTATGCAGTTCACAAACTCTAAACACTTGAGTACAGGCGAACCAACATATTGGCCAACAGACATTAATAAAACACCTGACTTGATAGATTTTTTCATAACAATAACCTGGACATTCGGAAATGTAAAATCTTATCACGATTCGAACTCTCGTCAGACCACAACCCTATAGAATTAATATATGACTCTCACGTCACGCCTACACATGCAAACAGACTTCTGTACAACAACAGAACTGACTGGCATACTTATAAGGAATACATTGACATTAATTTAATGACCGACATTCCTCTTAAATCATATGAGGACATCGAGTCAGCGATAGTATTCCTGAATGACACCATTATAAAAGCAGTCATACAATCGACACCAAAAAAGAAGCAGCAAAATTGGACATTCTACACACAACCTCAACTACGACGACTATTAAATAAAAAATGTAAACTATGAAAACCTACTCAACCACAAGATCTCCTGACACAAAAAGACTGTACAACAAGGCAACTAAAGAGGTTAAAAAATGATTCAGGTATTAAAAAACAAACAATTAACATCATATCTCAAGAGGTTAACACCCACGAGTCAAACGGACTACTCCTTATGGAAAGCTACTAAAGGATGGACAAATAAAAGTAATCAGGCTCCTCTAAAAATGGAAAACGGGTTATGGGCAAAGACGAACTTGGACAAAGGTAAAGTATTAGCGGACTATTTCGAAAGGGTTTTTACAGAAATCGACACCAACTCAGATGATCCACAGCTGAACACAGATATTAGCAGAGGTTCAGAACATATAAAACATGAAGATAGGAGAAATAAGAAAATGCATTAATAATGACATAAAGGAAAAAAAGTCCCCTGGATATGACAAAATAAATGGGAAACTCCTGAGAGAACTACCTGTAAAAGCTATAGAATATCTAAGAAACATCTTTAACGCTATGTTCAGACTAAACTATTTTCCGAGAGTCTGGAAAGTAGCTGAGATTATTGCCATACTACTAAGACTAGATTCACACCAATCCATATAAATATTGACGGAGACGACGTAACCATTCAAAAAGAAGCCAAGTTCTTAGGATTATATATTGACAGTAAACTAAACTGGAAACACCATATACAAAAAAAGCGTGACCAAATCAAAATGAAAGTAAGACAACTGCACTGGCTGCTCAAACTAAATACAAACATTTCACTTGAAAACAAGCTCCTAATCTATAAGACAATTATTAAACCAATTTGGACATATAGAACCGAAATATGGGGAGTTGCCAAAAAATTATATATAAAGTTAATCCAAAGGCAACAATCAAAAATTATTCGCACCATCACAAAAACCCAATGGTATATCACCAACACGGACCTTCATCGAGACCTAAGAATTGCGACAGTAGATGAGGAAATAATCAATTTAAGCAGAAAATACCAAACCAAACATTCCCAGCATTGGTGCGATTGTGTGAATACATTACTATTAGATGAACTAACTCGGCAACGTAGACTAAAAAGGGTGAGACCAGTGGACCTCACATAACACATTCTTCCAATTAATAATTGTTAATTGGTGTTATCTTTCATTTTTTATTTATTGTTAAAATACATGTATTGTTAAATTCCAGTCACAACACGACTTTACAAACTGATTGTAAAATTAAAATTCACCCACTTGTCCTTAATACTAATCTGTACAATAGTCGATTTATTTTTCTATAATAGACAATGTACTCTTCTTTTGGGAAAATAAAAAGAAGAAGAAAAAAAGTTCTCTGTGCTATTTATATATGTTTAACACTCTTTGGCATGAGTCAGTCGTGCACCACATACTAGAGAGGGCAAAACAACGTTTGCCGGGTTTGCTAGTGATATATATATAACAATCGGTTCGGGATGTCTCAGCACCTGTGCGCCCACAAAATGGGGCATAATACAAAACATTATCTTGTGTCATTCGTTCGTTAAAATTCGTTGTATAAAAATATTTTAAATTTATTTTTAATATATACTTACTCTCTATAATTGAGGCACGCTGATTTGAGTATATCAGTGTTTTTGTTTGTTTCTTTGCTATTCAACTTACGTAGCACAACAGAAATATCTTCTCTATACGAATAAACAGCGGATAACAATATAAAAAAACACAGAAATAACACCGAAAACCTGAAGATACCTCATCTCGCGACTTTCGAATTTTTCGAACAAAATTTAAGAGTGGAATATAACCTTATATCTTGCATACTCTTTGGTTTTTTATTTAATGGTTTTATTCTAAATGGTTAAAATTTTATTTGTGTTAAGTATTTCCATATTTAAAAACCAATCGAATTGCGTATACATTTTTTTTTGTGCAATTGATTTTTTACGTGAACATTTCTCGTGCGAACATTTCAAGTCATTATATTAGGCGATCTTATTTTGATTTTTATTTTTTTAATAGGTGTCGTTTCCTTAGGGTTTGCACCACACCTCATTCCATACTCGGTTAAACCATATAAGTTGATTGTTACGCCTTTTTTGGCTTTTTGTATCGATTCCAAGAAGCGCGGCGTCAGCGTGGAGTTCGTTGTTTTCATCTGAGAAAATATGACTAAATGTTCCCACCCTTTTTTGGCTTTGAAGATAATGCCCACCATACAATCTGGGGCAGAAGTGACATCAACACAAAGGGTGAGTACCTACTTAACTATATTATGAGCTCAGATTTAGATATAGCAAACAGGGGGTGCAAAACAACATTTGTCACCGCTTCCAGGCAGGAGGTACTTAGCCTCACCCTTGCCTGCAGGACCATAAGCCAGTCCATATAGGACTAGCACGTATCTGAGGGAGCATCGCTGTCGGATCATATTGACATCCGATTCGACATCCCCGATATCTCTAATCTGTCGTCCAAGAAAGACGGACTGGAACCTTTAACGGAGACTAGTGAGCGTTAAAGCTAGCACTCTTGGTCACAGTATCAGCTCTTCATACGAACTAGACGAAGCAGCTGAAAAAATCAATTAAGTGCTCATTGAGTCTTTTAGGCAGAGAAACACAAAACGCACCGCGCATAGCAGACGGAAGGTCCCGTGGTGGAATGAAGTGCTCTCAACCAAAACACAGATAGTAAGGAAACTAATCAACAGAGTTTTGGTCAGTGGGGAAAATATAAGGTCGCACTCACTGACTACAGCACACACATTTGACGAGCCCAGCAATTGAAATGGCGCAGGTACTGTGAAGAGTGGCAATCGGTTCACGAAGCCGCCCGCCTGCAAAAACTCTTAGCCAAGGCCCCGTCGAATTGTATAGGTTAGCTGAAAAGACAAGATGGTCTTTTTACGAACAGTCGGCAAGAGACCCTTGAGTACCTACTTCAGGTTCTCTTTGCTGGTTCGATCACCACCTCAATTTTGCTGAACTACCCTCCCCTGATTATTGGATCTCGACACCTCGGGCTAGCAGTCTTTATGGCGTCATTTTTGACGAAGACAAGCTCACTATCTCCTTAATCCAGCCCTTTAGGGCAGCGGGGAGTGATGGTATTTTTCCAGATCCATTGCAAAATCACCTCAACACAATCATCCGACCACTAATTGCTTTAGGGTTAGTTTCACCTTGGTATTCATACCAAAATCATGGAGAAAGGTGACAGTTGTTTTTATCCCCAAGCAAGGCTTTCGGCCTATGAAACTACCCAAATCATATAGACCAATAAGTCTAACTTCCGTGATGACGTGAAAAAAAAAATTTGACTTATACTAAATTAAAAACGATGCAAATTGCGCCGAAAATGCAATGATATAGAAGGCTGAGTTATTCTTTAGGGAGATCATGCGGTTATAGCCTCTTCAGGCTACGCCTTGTTGTGATATGGGTGAGGGAGGACGGCAGAGGATTTGGGTGAGATAAAAGTAAAGGGGCGCCCGTAAATCTTCTGAGAGCCTTGCTCTGACACGCCTGCACTATTCTGATATTGTAGGCAACAGTAGTGCCTCAAATTTGTATGGCGTAGCGCCAAGTAGGTGCCACTACTTTATTATTTCAATTAAATTTCAGTTATTTTTTCTATTTAACCCAAGAAATCATATTACATTAAAACAGTTTTATAGAGTATGGCTAACATAATATATAGCTTTACAACTAAGTAAAGTATTACTATAAATATTTATGACATACACCCAAAAAATTCATGTTTCTAATAAAAAATTTCATAATTTATTTAATTTTATTTGCAAAATAGCAAAACAATAGAGAAATAATAAACAAAATATAAATAAATTGTTACATAGATTATAAACGCACAGGCTACTTATTGAAAAACAAAAACCTTGAAATTGGTTTGCAAAATAAAAACATGTCTATATTGCGACAACAGCATCACCTATTATGTTCAAAAGTATCCTCTTATAAAATGGGGACCTAATAATTTTTTTTTTTAAACTGCAATTATTTCCACAACCACGCTACCTATCGGATCCAAACGTGTATCTAAACCATCTAGGGACTCACTCAAACACACACAACAAATTTAATCAAAGTTGATCCAGCCGTTTAGGGGAGTATAGTCACAAAACATCCGTACAGCGGAATTTTATATATCGCCTAGATGACCCGACAGATGTTGTCCTGTCCAAAAAAAAAAAATACCAGGAATAAAGAGCATATCACAAACAGCTCACACATTCCAATAGACTCTCGTGAATCAGACTCTCGTGGTTGCTTGTGCTTAACAGACGTGTTTTGAATCTGCTCCGCATTTGATTAGCATTTGGCAATTAATTTGTCTATTTGTCGTTTATCGTTACTAATATTTATTTTCTTTCCGGTGTTAAGTGAATTTATAAGTGAACTTATTTTTGGTGTATGGCTCATTTCACCCCTATAAATTTTGTACTTATCAATGTTTAATTATTTTTGGCAAGTACAACGCTTAAATTTGCCTTTCCTGTGTATTGAGTTCAATCTCTTTTTTTTTCCTGCTTTGCTCTCCCTTTAAAATAGTTTTTGTTATTTTAGTCTTATTCTATTTCCTTCTTGCTCTCTATACAGTAGTTATTATTTTTAAATAACTGTATTTCCTCTTTTTTCTCTGGAAAAATATTATTATTCACCTCACTTTTCTCTTTGCAATTCTATCTCTGTCTAGCTGACAGCCTCAAAATTCAGGCTTATGTCGTTGTGCTTTTTTTTTTTTGCACAGTGTGTTGATAATAACAAATAAATTTTAAAAATAAATTAAAAAAAAAAAAATTTTTCACTCTTAAGTTTATTTTATTGTTATTATTTTACTTACTTATTGTTTATTTGATATATTCATAAATTTTTAAACTTTTATAAAATTTATATAAATTTTCTTATCTTATTTATCTTGTTTTGCTTTTATTTTATTTAATATCTCGTTTCTATACTTCGCGCAAAATGAGTTGCTGTAATCGGGCTTGCTCCAACAAGGACAACTTTAATAGTGATACGTTTAGAGGTGTCTCTTGTTGGATGTGCGATAACATCGCCCACCTTAAGTGCGCTGGGTTGACTGGTCGCGACTATGACCGACTTTACGGTACGGCTAAACCTGCATGTGGTGGCATCAGGTGGTCGTGCCCCACCTGCTTCAATCGCCAGGGGGACTTCTCATTGATGTACCACCGTATGCGAATTAAATACCAAAAACTTAAGAAACTATTCACTGAGCTAGCCTCAGAGTTTGATGCTAGGTCAAAAATGTTTTTGGAGTACTCTTCGACTTGACTCCAACGACTAATGCAGTACAATTGCCGCCATTATCCCCTCATAATCTTGCGCCTACCACAGCGCCACTTATTTCTTTTTCGTCTCCTCAACCCCCTTCTTCTGATTCCCCTCCAACTTGTACTACTTCTTCCCAACTTTTACCCACTTACTCTTATGTACTTTATTCTTCTTCTACCCAACCGCCCCATCCTACTCCAATTCCTTTAGCTCCTTCAACCATTATGCCCTCTACTATTTCTTCATCTGTCGCTTTGAACTTTCCATCCACTACTTGCTCGTCTTCCTCGATTCCTTGTCCTACTTCTGTGATTTCAGCTTCAACTTCTCCAACTTGTTCTTCTTCTTCCCAACCTTTACCCAGTCACTCTTCTGTACTTTCTTCCATATCCACCCCATCGTCCCATCCCGCTCAAATTCCGGTAGCTCCGTCAACCACTATCCCATCTACTACTTCTTCATCTATCGCCTTTAACCTTCCCTCCACTACTTGTTCGACTTCCTCTATTCCATGTCTTACTACTATGACTTCAGCTTCAACTTCTCCAACTTGTTCCCCTTCTTCCCATACTTTACCCACTTATTCTACTGTACTTTCTTCAAGATCTAACCAATCATCCCATCCCGCTCCAATTCCAGTAGCTCCTTCTACCAATATCCCCACTACTACCACTTCATCTGTCGCTTTCAACTTTCCCACCACTAATTGTTCACATTGCTCTACTCCCTGTCCTACTACTGTAACTTCTGCTTCATCTTCTACTGAAGTCTCTAACTCCTCCCGTACCTTGTCTCCCCCTAAGAGTTCTTCGCAGTCCAATACTGCCTCTACTCCAGTGCCATGTATTTTGAAGGTGCTGGATCCTCGTAAACATGTTTTTGTTTCCAGGTTGGATAAGGAGACAACCTGTAAGGACGTTGCACGTTATATTTCATCAAAATCATGCAACCTTTCAAATATTAATATTCACAAATTTAATTTTGCTAGCCCTAGAGAAGGCTCTTCTTTCAAACTTTCAGATTCCATGGAAGTATTTTCTGTCATTTGTGACCCTACATTCTGGCCTGCCCATATGGTGGTCCACGAGTTCATTCCTAGAAAAAAATCTAAGGCTTTGCAGGTTACCTTACCAGTCACTACTTCAGCTTCATCCTCTGCTTCTTCAAAATCTCCAAAAAACTAAGTCTACATTTTCAAAAAGGAGTCTTAATCTCTGTTCTTTCATCTTTTTCGTCAGAACTGGTCTCTCTTGACGACACTGAAAACATTGAATTTATCTGCGTCAAAATTTCATTCTCTAATCATAACATTTTTATTACTTGTTCATATATTCCTCCTTCATCTTCTGACTCAGTCTACTTGGATCAAGCGAAGGCTATCCAGAATGTATTAAAGCTCATTAAAGACGCTGATGTTTTGCTTGTTTTGGGTGATTTTAATCTTCCCTCTATTAATTGGATTCCTTTTAGTGACTCCAATATCGTTCTTCCTTCTGTTGGCAGCGAGTTCGTTGATTTATTGCTGGATCTGTCTCTCCAGCAAATAAAACACATTTCCAACATCAAACATCGTATGCTAGACCTTGTGTTTACTAACTGCCATGAAAATACCTCACTGTCGACATCCTCTCCATTGTCAATTCCAGAAGATACCTATCACCCCACTCTTGAGGTGACACTAACTCTTAACCAACTTCTGTCTGCATCTGCAATCGTCTCAAATTATTGCTTGCTTCCATGGATTGGTCAATATTAAGTTCTTCTTCTGATATTGATACTGCCGTGCGGTTTTTCAACACGACTATGCTGGATTATATCAATAAATGTGTGCCTCAAGTACATGTTACCGATGATTCTAAGCGTCCGCCTTGGTTTTGTATAAATTTGGTCCGTCTAAAAAATATTAGAAATCGGTTATTTAAAAAATTTAAACGCTCTTGTTCCGCAACTGATTATGCGAGTTATGCCGCGGCTCGTAGTAAATTCAACATTTTTAATCAATCTTGCTATAGTAGATATTTGTGCAAAGTAAAAGTAAATATTAAACGAGATCCCAAAAATTTTTTTAAATTCATCAAAATCAAAAACAAATCAGAGTTATTTCCAACTAGTATGGAGTTTGATGGAGTTGCAAGTAGCTCTGATGATGGGATTGCGAACCTTTTTGCTAAATTTTTCCAGGGCATCTACTCTAATAGTGCCTGTGTAAATAGTTCTCCTTACCCTTACAAAATTGATGAATTTAATCACTTTAATATGCCGTTTATTGACGGCAGTATTATTTTACGATATCTAAAATTGGTTAAACCTTCTTTTTCTCCTGGTCCGGATAATATTCCTAGTTGTATCTTAAAAAGCTGTGCTGACAACTTATATATTCCCCTTTATACCTTATTTAATTTATCCCTTATTACTTCATCTATGCCAAGTTGTTGGAAAGAATCCTATATATTTCCCTTATTCAAAAAGGGTAGTAAGTCAGATATATCGAACTACAGAGGTATTGCCAAGCTGTGTGCAATTCCTAAGTTGTTTGAGCAGATTATCACTGATCAATTACAGTTTTATATTGGCCCATTGTTGAGTATATCTCAGCATGGTTTTGTAAAGAACCGTTCAACGGTAACCAATCTGTTGAAATTTACTTCTATTGTCAATCACAACTTTTCGGTAGGTAGCCAAACTGATGTTATCTACACCGACTTCAGTAAAGCTTTCGATACTGTATCGCATGAGTTGCTCATAACCAAACTCAAAGCTTTTGGTTTCCCTTCTAGATTGATCCGATGGCTGGCATCTTACCTAGATCATCGCTCTCAAAGGGTACTTTTTAAGTCTTCAATATCTAAGTCTTTAAAGGTAACATCAGGTGTTCCCCAAGGCAGTCATTTGGGGCCTTTGCTTTTCAACATATTTATTAATGATCTACCTACCGTCATCAAATACTCTCAGATTTTAATGTACGCAGATGATGTAAAACTATGTTTCCGCCTTAATAACCCTTCTCACGGGATTTTCCTTCAGAGTGACATTGACTCTTTATCTCGTTGGTGTTGCAAAAACTATTTAATCCTCAATACCAATAAATGCAAAGTTATGTCCTTTTCTCGCGGAGCCCTTATTTCAAATTCTTATTACATTGACTCAAATAGTTTAGATCGTATTTCCCAGTTTAACGACCTTGGTATTTTGATGGACTCGAAGTTGCATTTCAGTACCCACATTTCCACTTCGGTCTCTAAAGCTAGAGGTATCCTTGGCTATATTAAACGCTGGTCTAAGGAATTTGATGATCCGTATACTACCAAAGTACTATACACTTCACTAGTAAGACCTATTCTGGAGTATGCGTCTTGTGTCTGGGATCCTCAATATCAGATGTATATTGATCGTTGCGGATCCACGGTCCAAACAACCGCAAACAGACCGAGGCCTGGTGTCGCGTGTTCCAATGAGAATCTGTCTCAACCACCACATCACATTATCATTATTAAGATTATTTTTATTCCCACCCTTTTGTATAATTAACAATTGATCGAGCAGCAATTAATTGGTATGTATTAATTAGTAAAAAAATAATAATCGATATCATAAATCATTATTTTGTTGGTCGATACCCATCGCTAGGAAAAGTGTACCAAAGGCCCGTGTTACACTAGGTAATTCAACTCAATTTCTCTCTCAAAACCCAAATACGTATTGATGAGAAGCGTGAGGCTACGGGTACGAAGTGTTGATTGTGGCCGACTGTGTACCATCAACAATCTCAACATTTTGACATTTATATTTGTGTTCTTTCGATTTTTTCGCCGTTACATTATTCTTTCGTTTATCTTTTATAGATTAAATTACGAAGTACCAAAAGTAGTCTGGTCAAGGGCAGCTACTCATTTTTTTAAAGAAAAAATTCAAGTTTATTAATTATTATACAACACTAAAGCCCAACAAAGATGTAAAAAACTGTCAAAAATGGTTAAAGCTACTGCAGATAGTGTTATTACACATATCAACACCACATAGGAATTAACGATTATTAGAGTTGAATTGTCAAATCAATCTGTCAAAAAAGACTTCAATGACTCGTTTACATGCAGGAATACTATGCTCGCAATACTATTTCATTCTTCTTTGGTGTCTCTGTTCGCTTCTTAACACTGAAACTCAGCGCAAAAATAGTACGGAACTATTTTTACATTTCCTCTCATTATTTCTGTGCGTAGTTTGTGTAGGTTGAAATCGAAATAAGTTTTCAAGTGCCAACGACATACTGCGGTCACGTTTAGCACAAGTTCTTGAATGTAATTTACGATGGACTCAAAAGCAGCAAACTTTTTGACCCTATTTAAGTGATCAGCGCTTTATACATTGTATAAGCAATAAAAATTTTGCATTGTAACAATTAATGCTTCGGTTGATTCTTTGGACCCAACTATTGAAGACATTTTCACACTCATTCACTGCGCACTTATAAAATTTTACCCGCTCGAAGCAAAAGACAATCAAAAATAAGGCAGCGTTTACAATTTTATTAATAATTTTCGCACAAACCTCCAAAAACGTTTATTCCGTTACTTGCCGCAACCACATAACTTCCGCAATTTTCGCACATACTCACTCTACAAAAATCGAACGCAATAAAGCAACGGCGAAAAAACCGAACTAACCCAAAGAACACAAAACTGTTGCCGCAACACAAGGTACAACCAATACAAGCCACCTCGGGGAGCGTCGTGCATCCATTCTCCACAAACAATTGTTGCTGTGTGTTTAACGGTTAAATGCATTTGTATTGCTTTAGTAGTGATAGTTCATTTTTGATAGTTGCGTCATTATACCGTTAATCGATTAATATAATGAAATAACCAGTTAAAATCGTTTTTCCAGTTAATCGTGTCACCACTAGTCGCTTCGTAGTACTATTAAATCCATCTAATTTAATTGATAATTTCAGCATCAAAATGTGCAAGTGCCTCGCTGGAAATGTTTCGTGCTGGTAATTTGTTTTTAACATGTAACATTGCCTCACAACTTGAAGTATGCAGTGCACACTTTCAATTCTATAACGGCTCTATAACAACGAAACTATGAGGGATATCAACAACAATGTAGTATCCATTAAAAGGGCAAGAACAATACGAATATATATTATTCAAATATACACCTTAATGACTTTATAACTGGTAAACGAAAAGTACTTTTAAATTTCATGTCACTGCTTATTTTATGCAGTCACTTGCAGTATTCAATTTTGAATAATAGTAATTACTGTAATTTTATTAACCTGAATCGGACCACGGCCTATTTAAGATCCTCCTTACATTATTATTGATAAAATTTTAACTCTAATTTATTTTATATAGAGTGATGGAAAAAATAATAAGAACGACATGTAGTTTTACTGTTCAAACCATTTTGCTAACTTTGGTAGCAAATTTTATGCATAACGTGCATTTTATGCACAGTGAGTTTTAACGATACTTCATTTTGTTTTCGCTTTTGTGCTTTTTTCGGCTGGAATATTACTTGTGTATGCTTCTTTTTTAAGTGACCACGTTTTTGTATCGGAAATAAAATAGAAACGCAATTAAATTTTAGCATAATTTTTTATTACAAAGTGTGGAATATTTTAATTGAGTACTATGTGGTAATTTTTAAAAAAAGGGAAGTATCAACTTCAATCAGAATTCGTCTTTTGTTACTGTTTCTAAGATCAGAATGTGTCGCGGGGTGTATTGCACACATACGGAAATATAATTGATAAATAATCTCAAAATGAAGGGAAAACAATGTCGGAATTTGCACAATTAATGAAGTGTTAAAAAAAATAAAAGGATTTTCCGATATTTATTATGGATGAAAATAAGTGAAACTTGTCAGAAAGCGAGCAACCTCTGGAAAGTTCGACCTACTGTTAATTCGGCTTAAAAAAAAAAACCCATTCCTTTCATCGATAGATCTAAGGAAGAAGTTAAATGCTCCTGTCACTAGTCGAACGATACGGAATAGGCTGATAGACGTAGATTTTATGGCACAGGAAAGTACCACTCCTAAGCGGATAGAACATCAAAAGTCGAATAAATATCGCGAAAACACAAATTGGAAAAACGTTTTGTGGTTTGACGAAACACAGTTGAATTTGGTTGGATCTGATGGAAAACCAAAAGAAAGACGCCCAGAAATACTGCACACGATCCAAAACACACAATAAAAACTTTGATTCCTGCTTTGAGTGTTGGACCAATATATTCTAACTACATCGCATATTTAATAGTATTATGTTACCATACGCCATGAAAGAAATGCAGTTAAAGTGGGTGTTTATGCAAGATAATGACCAAAAATACCCGTTTCTATTATTTTTTCCATCAGTGTATACATTTTTATATCTATTTATTAGTATTCTAAATATTTGGTACAATAGCCTTTGTTATTCACAACAGATTTCAGGCGATTTGATGAAAATCTCACATTTTTCGGCCCTTGCCCACCATTCTGTTTTCGTGTATGTACATATAATGGAATATAAAATTACATAAAACCTATAGAAAACTAGAAGCTATAGCTAGTGCCTTAAGCTTACTACAGTGGAACAGGGGCTAATGCTTAGCAGAATATTTACAGATAATATTAAGAAAATATATACAAAGTTTATAACATATAATACAGAAGAAGGTAAATAAAGAGGAAACATTATATTTTATGGTATAGGTTAACAGATCTGAGAAAATTGAAAATAAGATGGGAATTTGTGTGGGAAGGATTTGTTAAGAAGGAGGAAGGGGGAGTGTCGCAAAGAATTGTAGTCTATTGCGTTGAATAATGGAGCAGTCTGAGAGAATGTGATGACTAGAAAGTTGTGAGTTGCAGAATTCACTGGAAGGGGGAGGCAGTTTGTTAATGATGAAGCTGTTGATTAAGAAAGTGTGCCCGAGGCGAAATCTAATGAGTTGTCGACATATCAGAGTAAGAGGGATGAGTGGTGAATGTGGGATTATCATAGTCGAAAAGGGGGCGCTTCTTGGCATTAATAGATTTATAGTGAGAGGTCGAATTCCACGTGGATTTGAAAACAGACCTGTATTTATGTTTAAAAATTGTTGGTTGTTGGCGGTATTATGATTGGGGAAAGTAATTAGAGGAAGTTGGATGCCGATTTGGCAGTTAGGTCAGCAAAGTCATTACCGGGAATTTTAGGGTGACCTGGAATCCATATATGGGGTATTCGGCAAAAGTTACAAGAAAGAATCTGTATTATCTTATTATTAGCATTGTAGTTGCAGTTAGATTTATTGATGTTACACATTATGCCTGATAGAGAGTCAGAGCAAATGGCGTATTTTTCAGCAATATTTCAGTATTTTGGAAATAATTTCAGCTGAATATACTGTAATGAGGTAGAATACCATATAAGATTGGAGAGTCCTTATAAGTAACACTGTAAAATATGTAGTGGTCAGATTTAGAATCACCCGTATGAATAAAAGTATAGGATGCTAGTTGATTACTCAATTCGAGGAATTTCTGCAAGTAAACCTATGAGGGTGTAGAAGATTTGTTTGAAGAGCTGAGAAAGATAAAAATGTTAGGGGACAACGACCAAGGGCGATTTTTCAATTTGAACGACAGGATGGGATTGTATGGTAGGTGAAGGTTTTTGCATAAGGAAATAATTTTATGAATAACACAAGGTACTTTTGGTATTTTGATTTGGATTTTAAGCATCTAGAAAGGAAGGAAGAAATGGGGGAGTCGCGGCTAAGAAGAAGTGATTTAATTAGTTTGGCTGTGATCATATCCTTACGAATATCTAAAGGCATTATATTAGATTCAAATAATATATTGTGGGTTGTCCTACAAGCACTTGAGCCTAATATGAGAGCTGAGTGATAGATGACACGGATTTTATTCAGAATTGATTTAGGGGCATTACCATAAAGGTAAAGACCAAAATCAATTTTAGACATGATCAATGCATTGATGACTGATATGATAGTGGAATGGTTTCAATTGTGAAACCAAATTGATTTATTTTGAATTTTAGACATGATCAATGCATTGATGACTGATATGATAGTGGAATGGTTTCAATTGTACTTATAGGATGGGAGACATTTAATGTCTATTGGATAATGAGAGAAGGAGATTATCTCATGTGGGTGTTCCAAGTGTAGCGATTGTTGAAAGAAATTCCTAGAATCCTAAGGGATTGTACGTTATTGAATATGGCAGAGTTGGTTTAAAGTCTGAAAGAGCAATTTCCTGCCCGGCAAATGTGAAGATGTTTACATTTAGAAACGGAAAGTAGAGCGCCAGAGTAATTGCCAATCCAAGATGCCGTTAGTTAGATTTTGTGTAGTTAGATTGCACGATTAAGCTTATTAAAGGCAATGAGAAATAGGACAACAGAAAAGGGCGATCCTTTCGGTATGCCATTGTATAAGGGCAGCACTTGAAAAATGGACGGATCAACTTCAACGACAAATCTTCTATTAGACATCAAATTAACAATATATTTGGTTAATTTGGGACCAATGTCCCATAATTTAAGTTCGTCAAGAATCGGTTGAATTCCTATTCTATCGAAGGCTTTGGAAAAGTCTAAAGAGAGAAAAGATACATGTTTTTTTTTTGGAGAAAGATGAAGAAATGAGGTAATCCAGAGAAATAAGGGAATCAGAAATTGACTTCCCTTTCCTAAAACAGGTTTAGCGAATGCCTCCATAAGCGATTAGCAATAATCTTATCCAAAACTTTCACACAACATGAATTGAGAGAGATGGGTCTGTAGGATTCTAGTTTGGTTTTGTTGGAATAGGGTTTAACAAGTGGAAGAACTTTACTCAATTTGTATTGTTGAGGAAATTGTCTTACAAATCAGGTTATATCGGTTAAGGGGACGAGTTAATACAGGAGAGGGAAAATGTTTTGACATGGAATAAGTAATTCTGTCAATACCGGGAAATTTACCTTTCAGCTTATTTCAGGCGGTATTAAATTCAGAGAAGGATATATAATTTTCCAAGAATTGAGCAGATGAAGAAGAAGTGATATTTGATGTGCGAGATGAAACAAGTGATTTGTTGAGGCAGAAATTAGGTGAGAAATTGCGATCAGAGGAGTCTGCCGACCAGGGGTTACAGAACTCTTGCGATATGAGCGATTTGCCGGTGATGTAGTTGATACCTTGGATCGAGTGACGCGGTTCGATGGCGCAGAAGTTTTTTATGTTGGATCATATGAGTGAGGTTGGGGTAGTGGGGTTAATATAGGAGGTAAATTTGCATTCCTATAATTTAATGTGTTAGTAGAAGTTATATTACGTTTTAATATTTTACAGTGATTATCCTTGACAATTTTTAGAATATTCAGTTCAGGATTCCACCATGGAACAATATTGTTGCGGCAGGGTTTGGGGGAGGATTGAAGTATAGAGATGTGGGCCTATTCTTGTATGATTTTGGTTAAGTTGGAAGCCTCTTTGTTGACATTAGGACTAATTGGCATGCGATTGCTGAATAAGACAGCTGACTCAGCGAATAAGTTCCAGTTTTAAATTTTGAAAATGTTTATTGGTTTAAATGGAATTGGTGTCAAAGAGAGAAATGATAATTGGAAAGTGATTGCTGCCAAAGAGATCGGATTCTGTGGACCAAGTTGCATGGGTAGCTATTGAAGGAGAAGGGTAAGGTCAACCTGGGTGACAGTATGGTGGGTGCTAAAGTGTGTGGGAGAGCCATCGCTTAGAATAATTAATGGAGACTGATCAATAAATTTAGAAATTAAGTTACCATAAGGTTGTTAGAAAGAGAACCCCATCTACGGTGCCATCTGTTAGTCACCGCATTTAATGGTTGGTACTGAAAGGTTGGCAAGAACATTACGAAGGTTATGAAGAGAGAAGCTAAAATTTGGAGAAATATAAGAGGAAAGAATGGAGAATGATAATTTGGAGTGAATGGCTATACCTGTGGAAACAAAGTCTTCGTTAGGGTTGAGAACATCATGTTGGATGGAAGAATGGATTAACAATGCTCCTGCCCATAAGAGTTGGAGGAGTGTTGAGGATAGAGCGTATAATTAATTGGAGTGGGAAAAAAGGTATGAGTATGGGGATGAGTTTCTTTGGTATATTATAATTTTGGAGTCTTAATAACATAATTATTGAGGTAACCGTTAATATTCCATTGTATAAATTCAAGCATGGCAATTACCGAAAAAAAGTAATATTGTCGTAATGAAACACGTCTGTTCGGTTTGACCGCCGTATTCAGAATGCCACTCTTTTATTTCTTTTCTTATAGCTTCACCTAACATTTGCTGTAACATAACATAACATAGCCTTAACTTAACTTAACATTGCACTAACATCAGATATACTTATTACTACAACTCGACCATCCTGACGATTAGGATCTCCCGATCCTCGCTCGCCTACTTCTTGGTACAATTTGACTTATACTAGATTTGTCATTTTTCTTTACATTTGTCTTCCATATTCGTTCAGATTTTTTCTTAACATTATCGGTTGTCTTGCTGATTAACTATTTATTTCTTAACATTGTTCCACGCGTAACATTATTATTATCATTTATCATTTTATTGTTTTCTTCATAGGCTTTATTGTATGACGCTTCTTTGATATTTTCACTTATATCATGTCCCATTGTTTTTTCATTCACATTTTGTTTTTGAACAATATTTGACTTTGTCTTAAAATTCAGCCATGGTTTCATATTATGAACTGCCCAAACCCCACTGTAGGGTTTTTGTGTTTGCTGAAAATTTTCTACGTCTTCAACTACATACCTATCGTTGTCTAAAATTTTCGACACTTTGTATGGTCCTTTATATTTTGGAATCAGTTTACTTGAGTTTCCTACAGTAGAATAAGACCATGACATAGTCTCCAAGTTTATATGTGATTGGTTTAAGTCTTTTAGCATCAAAATATTGCTTATTGTACTCTAGAATACATTGTTGGTTTTGTTCAGCTTTACTCCTAATGTCCTTTAAACTTTTATTTTCTGGATTTTGTTCTTTGTCAACTAAGTTTTCTTTCAGGCTATCTATCATTTTTCCTTTTTGTCTTATGCCAAACAACATAACACTCGGATGTTCATTAATGCTTCTATGGGATGTGTTGTTCATTGCATACTCTACTTCTTCCAATACTTTATGCCATTGTTCGTTTCCCTCTACGTTAATCAACTTACTTATCATTGGTCCGAGATCTCTGTTTATCCGTTCTACTTGACCATTTGCTTGTGGAGAACATGTTGCAACTTTTATATGCTTAACATTGTTGTTGTTGAGAAATTCTTTAAATTCTGCGGATGTAAAACAACTCCCTCTATCTGATACTATGCAACTTGGTCTACTATACGCTCGGAAATAGTCTTTCAACGCATCTATGGCTTCTTTAGAATTTGTTGTTTTAGTAGGGTACAACCTTACGAACTTCGTGCAAGCATCTACTATAACTAGAATGTGTCTCTTTTTTGTGTCTTTGGTGTTTATCGGACCATAGTGATCTATATGAATGACTTGAAAGGGTTTGTTACCTCATGGTACTATATGTAGAAATCCTTCTTGCTTACCAGCTTTTCCAGAGAATGCAATGCATTTTAGACAATTTTTTATGTGATCACTAACTTTCTCCCTAACATTAGGAAACCATCAACTTTTCATAATTAATTCTGTTACTTTATCTATGCCGACGTGACCCATCTCATTGTGGTATTTATACATCACATGTTCCTCCATTGATTCAGGCATTAAAAATACTATATTACCTCTTGCTTTTCTGTAAAGTATTCCATTACGCATTTGGTATTGATTGTGTTCTGTTTTTGCTAGCATATTCTTTATGTTATTGAGCTTTTCATCTCTGCCTTGACAAATAACTAAGTTATCTTCGAAAGAATTTGTTTCAACTACTAGTATGTTATTACATCTACTTAGTGCATCTACATGTTGCATTCTCTTACCAGATCTATGTTCTAGACTATATTCATAATTCTTGGATTAATCTTTTTTCCTAGGGTTAGCGTAAGAGAATTGCAATCCGTGACAATTTTGAATTTCATACCTTGTAAATAGACTTGAAACATCTTTAGGGCATAAATTATCCGTTTCCAGCTCAAAACTGTGGTATTTCGATTCTACGTTTGTTGTACGTTTTGAAAAATAAAAAATTGGATAATACTTATTATCTTTTTTCCTTTGCATCAAAATTGCTCCAAAACCCAAAGAACTCGCATCACAAAGCAGGTCTGTTTCATCTCTCGGATCACATATATCCAAAACTGGGGATTCTAACAATTTTGCTTTTAAAGTATTGAAGGTATTCATTTCTAATTCTCCAAATTCGAACTTCTTATTCCTTTTTGTGAGGTCATGTAAAGGCTTAGCTATTATCGAAAAATCTTTGATAAATCTGCGGAAATACGAACACATACCGAGAAAGCTCTGAACGTCTTGAACTTTATTTGGTATCGGAAATTCATTGATTGCATTTAAACCGTCCTTATTTGCTTATGCCTTCGGCTGTAACTGTGTTTTCTAAATATTTGATTTCTCTTTGAAAGAACTCGCACTTGTCTATTCTTAATTCTAACTTGTTATTCACTAGACGTTTAAAAACTTCACTTAAAATCTTCATATGATCTTCTACATTGTCTGTGGCTATAAGGATATCGTCTAAATAAATTACCAATTTATCATCTTTTATCATATCACAGAAAATTTTGTTAATAAACCTTTGAAACATTGACGGTGCGTTTTTTAAGCCAAACGGCGTTCTCAGAAATTCATATTGACCTAGTGGTGTAATAAATGACGTGTATTTAACCGAATCATTGTGCATGTATACATGATAGAAGCCGTTTTTTAAATCCAATTTGGAAAACATACTTTTGTTTGCTAATCTGTCTAGTAAGTCGTCTATCAAAGGAATTGGAAAATTATCTTTTTTAGTAATCTTATTAAGTTTGCGGTAGTCTACGCACATTGGTATATCACCGGTTTTCTTAGGTACTAATACGATTAGAGATGCATATTCGGACTCGCTCGGTCTTATGAAACCTTTCCTTAAATTTTCTTCTAACATTTCCTGTAGCTTTGCTTTTTCCGAATATGCAAGTCTTCTTGGAAGGTAACTAAAAGGTTTCTCACTAATTCGCATTTCACTTTTAACCATCGGTTCAAATGGTCGCTCAGGTGCTTCATAGTGTATTTTGAAAAGTTTTCTAAATTGTTGTCTTTCCGTAAAGCTCAACCAATCACCTAACCTATATTCAGGATCTACATTTTCGTAGTCAATAGATAGTATATGCATTTCAAAGTCTTGTTCTATTTGTTCTACTTCCTTAACAGTTGTATGTTCTATTTTATCTTTGGTATTTGTAATCGTCATTAAATTTTCTTTTATATCTTGTGTATTTTCATTGTCTTTACAGCACTTCACTACACTTTTTGGTGTACTGCCGCTCCACGTATTATGTGTCATACATCTTTTACTCTGCTATTTTCTTTGTAACCCTTTGAATTTTTATCAGCATTCTTTTCGCATTTGTTCTTAGTCTTAACTATGTTGTCAGTTACAATTAACTTTGTCTTACTTAATTTTAAAAAATCTCTTCCTAATATCATAGGGTATCTCATAGTTTCGTCATCCACAATAATACTTGTGTTGCCATAATAATCAGGAAGCAATTCTTTGCGGGTGTCGAAGGGAACGCTAACCAATGTTTTTGTTTCGAATTGTTCGCGATTTGTGGCATATGACAATTCACATTTTAGTTGTAGTATTTTATTTTCATGTTTTAATAACTCTAACTCTCGTGTTAGGGGTTCGAATTGCATGTACTGTCCTTTTTTCTTTTCCTTTTCATTCCTCTCAGACAAATTTCGTTGTTTAATTTCACAGTACGCTACACTATCGTCATCGTCATCGCTTTGTTTCTTTGGTTCTACACTTTTGTTTATTTTGCCGTAGTTGTCGTCACTTTGCTTGTTACTACTTCGCAGTTTCGCTACATTGGGTTTTGTTCTGACGTCTACGTTGTCTTCACTTTGTCGTTGTTTTATTGCTGTATTAATTTCGTTGTCATTACTTCGCTTTTCACTACGTCGCAGTTTCTCTACATTGCGTTTTGTTCTGACGTCGACGTTGTCTTCACTTTGTTGTTGTTGTATTTCCGTGTTAATTTCGTTGTCATTACTTTGCTTTTCACTACGTCGCAGTTTCTCTACATTGCGTTTTGTTCTGACGTCGACGTTGTCTTCACTTTGTTGTTGTTGTATTTCCGTGTTAATTTCGTTGTCATTACTTTGCTTTTCACTACGTCGCAGTTTCTCTACATTGCGTTTTGTTCTGACGTCGACGTTGTATTCACTTTGTCGTTGTTTTATTCCTGTATTAATTTCGTTGTCATTACTTTGCTTTTCACTACGTCGCAGTTTCTCTACATTACGTTTTGTTCTGACGTCGACGTTGTCTTCACTTTGTCGTTGTTTCCCTTTCATATTTGTATCGTCGTCGCTGTCGCTGCTTTGATTATTATCTTGTTCGCCCTGTTCTGGCGACGCAGCGGCGTCGCAAGTATGTCGTATGATACATGAATCCTCGTCACGAAACTGTATCACGTTGCTCAAATCCGCTTCCAGGTGTGACGGTTCCTCTTCATATATGTAGGTTTCATCCAATCACGCTTGGAATGCTTCGGAGTGTACATCGCTTAGGCGTCTTATTAATATTCTTTTAGAACCGCTCACAGGTAAACCGAGGGCCAAGCAATAGCGCCTTAACTGTTCAAAGATGAAGTCACTTTCGTTTAGCATTTCCACTTTTCTACAACACACGCGAGGTATAAAAATTTTTTTTTCGATTCTGTTGGCGTTTGGTCGTTTATCCCACTTCTGATTTTGTCGCAATGAAACACGTCGGTTCGGTTTGACCGCCGTATTCAGAATGCCACTCTTTTATTTCTTTTCTTATAGCTTCACCTAACATTGCTGTAACATAACATAACATAGCCTTAACTTAACATTGCACTAACATCACATATACAATACAATATATAATAAAAAAAGAGAATAAAAAAATAAAGTTCAGTTATAAGAAAAATAGTTATGTGAATATTAATAGTGAAGCTACCGACTGCCCACCCAGGAGGCGCAAAAGAGCGAAAGAACTAAATTAATCCATTAACATGTCAGAGAAGCATTGTATTGATAAGCGTGTTTTTTTTTTTTTTGTAGAGATAAGATTGTTGTGATTTTTCCTTTTAAGTTGAGATTTCATTCTGTTCGAAATATTTCTGGGGAAGATCTTTATTTTGGTCCCAGATAGCATCCGAGATTGTAGGTGTTTCTTTGGCTGGTTGGAGTTCAAGTGATTCTGTGAAGAAGGGCTGGTAGAAGTAGGTGCGTTGGATGAGTTCGAAGAAGTGTGTGATTGTGTGATGTCGTCTGAGTAATAAATAGTTCCTCTTTGGGCTGCAGGCTGAGAATTAGGGCGAAGAGCGGAGGAGTAGGATGAGTTGTTGTTGGGGTGACGTTCGTTGTAAATTTTGTACGCAGTCCTGATGTCCGTTTTTTTTCGCAAACTCAAATCGTTTGGAGTGCCTTTTGCTTGATGAATACCGGGCAGGAACGGTCAAAAGCGTGATGTTTGGACTCATTAATTTTATTTTCCTTTCATTTATTACAGGCTTGAGATTCGTGGCAGATTTCCTTAGATTTCATGTCCACGGGAACATCAAATCCACAGTTGGAGCATACTTTGTTATTTTTGCAAAATTTAGCAGTATGGCCAAAGCGCATGCAGTTAGAACATCCCATTGTAAGTGTAATGTACGGGCGAACGGCCACTTTTTCGTAACCAAAATTTAATTTTTTGGGCTAAGTTGTCGAGTCGAAGGTAATTATTATAAAGCCAGTTTCTTTAAGACAACGGTCTTTTTTTTTATAGGATTTTCCTGACTTTACCTACGTTTTGTGATTTAAGCTCCGTTAAAATGTCAATATTTAGGTCCGACGGAGGTTGAGTTGAGGATTTTTGAGTGATCCATGTCAAAAGACCTAGAATTCACGCCTCTTATAACTCTATCAGGTGGGTCAGGCATAGTAACCACCGTTAGTGCTAAGTGCGCACAAAACAAACAAAGAAAAAATTTATGTTTCCAACAATATATGTAAAGAATAAGCAATTGCGAAAAAAAACAAAAGAAAAATAAACAGTGAATTAAAGCTTGATTAGTTTATTGAGCGCGTGGAAGACGTAAGCAAGCGAAATCCGATTTTGCGAACTGAACACTAAGAGTGAGTCGAAGACTGCATGTATGTATATACATTTTCATTATGCTTTGCACGCTCTAACATTTCTGCAATTTTCCACTGTCTTTCCCCCATTTTTTTAAAGAGTTTGAGTCAACACACGTTTTTCTTGGAGAAACACATATTTGGAAGAATGATCAAAGTAACTATATAAGAAAATAGATTGCAGAAGACAATGTCAAATAGAATACAAAAAGTAACGGTGATCTAGGAACCAAATTTTTACATATACACACTATCAAAAAAAACTGCATAAAATAAGCAGTGACATAAAATTAAATATTTAGGGTCTTCACGAAACGTCGTATATGTGTTATATATGTTATGAATGTTATATTTTTATAACGTCGTCAGCAAACTGACCGTAGCTCCATACAAAAAAAATATATGTCATATACTAATCACACAATTCAGTCTGATAAACTAATAACTGTCAGTCTTGACAACATTATTGTGAATTTTTATATTTATTGTGAATAGGAAGTCTGCTCAATCGTATGGTAGCTGTGATACATCTCACATGGGGCAGGCCCATTTGGCATCAATTATCACCCAGTCGCATAGACTGGGCTCAGCTGGTCTTAATTGCTAATTTCTTTGGTGATCATGCGATTTGTTGATAAATATATGATACAACTATATGTATACGATAAATGATAAATAAATGATACAACTCAATTTGTAAAAAAATTGATTAAATAAAAATAAAAATTTAATAAATAAAAATTAATGGAAGGACTTGAAATTTATAATAAAAAAAGAGACTGGTGACCAACAAATCTGAAGCCAGAGAATCAGGAGGAGGCGCATATAAGCAGATTCCTTTTCACCGTTGGAAGAAGCGGGAAAATTAAATTGCAAAGGCAATTAAACAAATCCAACAGGAGATATTGCAGGATTCGGTGAAGAAATTGAGGTACTGACTGACTATTGGCGAAGAGACGCCTAGCTAATATAAATTGTGAAAGTGGCGAAAATATAAATATCTGCTGTCCCCGATACCGGCAATGACGAAATAACCACCACCTCGTCAAGTTAATAACAAAGCCGCTGAAAAAGAAAGAATTACATTATTGCCAAAAGCAGACAAGTCCAACAAGAAAACGGCAATCGCTTGGTCCATAAGGGCTATTTAGATGTCATTTCTCGTTTCCTAAGAAAGAGGTTGGAAAGTGAAGAGGAACGCCTTGAAATTTATAGACATTTTATGTTTTTTATCCAAAAAATGAAATTATTTGCAAAATTGCGAATAATTATAATTAAACGAAGTTGACAAATAACTATCCTCGACATAAGACGTCGATTTACGCAAACTCCTCAATAAAGTAAACAAACATAATATCAAAGCAGAACAAAAAAAATCCTGTTATTAAAAGTAGTTAAAACCGGTTAATCAATTTCTAGTCAGTTTTTCACATCAACATGTCCTACTTCAGCAATAATATGTTTAGTAATTTAAATAAAACAAAAACCGATCCGCCCGACATTGCAAAGCAACGAATTAAACAACCATGCCTCAAAATTGACAAAAACACATAAAAAAATATGACTGACGGCCCTAAATACCTTGTAATGTCGAGGTTAGAACCCAACACTTCTATGTAAACAATTTCGCCTTTCTTACTTCGGAAAGTAATTGACATCATCTGCGAAGGTCCCGTTGAAGAAGCCAAATTCTCCGTAATGGTTCTGGGCTTATAAAAACAAAAAATAAGAAGCAAGCATCCAAATTAATCAAACTTGTTGACCTCGACGGTTTCACAGGAGTCGACATCTACACAAACTTTTTGCGAAACATACCTGAAGATGAAATCACCTCAGAAATAAAAACCCAAAACGTCCAGGAGTGCAAAAAATTCTCAAAAAAGATAAAAACCAGACACTAAAAGAAACCGGACTAATTGTTTTCACCTTCTTAACACCAACGCTTCCAACGCATTTATATCTTGGCTACGAAAAAGTTAGTGTACGACCGTATACCCCCTCCCTCTCAGATGCAGAAAGTGCGGACGCCTAGGGCATTCCACCAAAGCTTGCAGGTCTACCGAACTTTGCCTCAACTGCTGTCTCGAAAAACACCTAGATACTGAAGATATGGAAACCTGCCAAAATACCACGATTTGCATCAACTGTAAACATAACAACATCACAAACTATCTACACAGCATATTCGACCGGAACTGCCCCACCTTCCTCAAGCACAAGGAACTCCAAGCTATTCGTGTGTTGAAAAAAACGGACTTCAAAAACTCTGAAAGAATCTACCCTAAACGCCATTCCCCGACGGGTTCGCGCTACTCAGAAACGCTGCGATCGACTCAGCTCACTACCAAACCTGAGAACATAACCTCAAGCTCTTTTCCAACCAACTACCAACAACCCATCAACACTTTCTGACGCAATCCTTCTCTCCACCTCTACTCCTCCCCACAAAAATATTTCCAATAAAACTCCCACCAACCCCTCCCACAAACTTTCAGTTCAATCCATAACCGATACAAAACTTAAAATATTATCAAGCAACTCTAAACAATCAATTCAAAAAAAGCAACAAAAAAAAAATACCTCTTTTGAAACAAAAAATACTGCTGCTCTACTAAATATCCTCGATATCGACTCAATGTTTTAATAATTGATACATCATTTTCTCAGTGCGGCCTGCTGGGTGTGTGCTAACTTGGACATCATTAGAGAAATGAGAGTTAACGACGGGGACTCTCATATCTCGTTCTCCACTTCAGGTTTAGCTCTGCCTCAGCACGCCGCTCTTCATCGCTTATACATAGTGCGGTCTCACTGTGGATTACCTGTTGACGCAGTGGAGGCCAAACTCAATATAACTAATTGATCACCTCACATAAAAGTTAAATTATATTCAAACCTCATAACCCCCTCTAATCAATATGTCTCTTACGATTATTCAGTGGAATTGTTATGGTTACATAAACATTTACGATCAATTACAAATTTTAATTAAAAAATACACCCCAAAAATTATTTCCTTAACACCCAAACACATCATTCCAACCCCTATAAACTATGAATTATACAGCGTTAATTCAGCCAATTGATCATCTAGAGGAGGGGCCCTCCTCATTCACAATTTCATTCAACACGAACAGATTACCCTCAATCAATACTTTGAATCCGTTGTGTTAAAATTCACTCCAAAATTACCTTTAATAATATTTGCTCATACATCCCCCCAAACAAAATATTCACCATCCGTAAACTACGAAACGTATTCAATTGCCTTAATACCCCTACTGTTATAACAGGAGACTTTAACAGTTGGCACAATTAATGGGGCTCTCCAATCAACAACCAAAAAGGTAATTCTCTGATAAAATGCATCTATCAATCCCCTCTCATACTCCTAAACAACGGTTCATCTACACATTTTAGCACCCACCACACATTCACACATATTGATCTCACACTCGCCACCCCTACTATTGCTTTAGAAGCAAGATGGGAAATTGAAACTGATAATGTTGGCACCGACCATCTCCCTATCATTATATCTCTCTTTGGCAAATCTCCTTTCCCAAAACCCACTCCAAAATTCAAAATAGATTCAACAGACTGGCCCAAATACACAACCGCCTCCTTATTATATCATCGTCAGCGCTCTGTTAGCCACAATTTGAACAAAGAATCCGCAAATCTTGTTAAGATTATTCGAGAAAGTGCCAACATTTCCATATCACAATCTTCACCTGCCTAACGTAACAAGCATGCAGTACCATGGTGGAACTCTCACCTTCAAAATCTCAAGAACCAAAAGAGCACACATTGGTCCCTTCTTAAACGTAACGTATACCCAGATAACACCTTAAAATATAAAAAAGCTAACGCTATGCTTAAACGGAAAATAAAAATCGCAAAACGCTCCTCCTTAGAGGCTTTTACAACCGAAATCAATCCTCACACTCCTACATCTAAAATATGGTCTGAAATCCGCACATTTTGTGGACTTAGAAATCGCTTACCAATCCACTGCATGTCATCATCTACTTCAAGAACTCCAATTACTTATCTTATATCAGAAGAATTCTCTTCTCACTTATCCCATCAATCACATGATTCCAACTTTAGCCAAACTTTCCGTACGAACAAATACAGGACATTCCCGTTCACAAACTCCTACAATCTTTTATCATCAGCAATTCAAATCGACTCCCCTATCACTTCAATAGAACTTGTAAGTGCACTCTCAAAATTAAAAGCTAAAACCCCCGAACTCGATCGTATATCTTACCCCATGCTAAAAAAACTTCACCCCTCACTTATGAGTAGACTTCTCGATTACTGCAATAAAGTTTTTAGCCCTTTTATACCCCAAAATCACAAGCTCAGTAAAATTATTCCTGTAAACAAACCTGATTCCAACAAATCAAACCTTAATTAACACCGACCTATCTCAATTAACTCTTGCCTAGCTAAAAGCTTAGACAAAATAGTCGCTAACAGACTGTGGTGGTTCGTCTCGTACATCAAATCTATTGTCACTCGACAAAGCGGCTTTAGAAAGAGAAAGTCGATATCAGACACTCTTCTCTCGTTAGATTATCTGCTATCTTCTTTCCTCGCCACTAATAATCACACATCTATTGTCTCCTTAGACTTTTCTAAATGCACCAGTCTCCCAAACCAATAGTATTAAGTCCCTTTACCATTCAGCTATAAGAATGGCCCTTGGCGCTTTTAAAACTACGCCCATCAATAATCTTCTTTTGGAAACTGTTATCTCTCCCCCAGAACATAGATTCAACCGCATAACAGCCAAGCTCATCAAACCCATCCTTCTCCCCAAAACATCGTCTTTAGCTAACCGCATTAAAAATATATGTCACGCCAAAAAAACAAACCCCAAAGTTCACTCCGCGCTTTTAAATGCCCTAAACCTAAATACACAACTTGATTCCAATTCCTAACATTCGACATAAATCACCATCCTGGGTACAGGTCAACTCTCTATTGAATACATCACTACACGACCTACATAAATCTTCCACGCCTTATTCAACATACCGACAACATTTTCTTAACTTAAAACAGTCACTCAGAGCCATATTCAGTATAGTTACTGACAACAATACTCTAATATATACTTTCATATCATAGCAGTATTTTTTCGGCAGAAATTATAGCCATCTTTAACGCAATCCACATAGAAAGAAAAAAACCCCACCAGACTGCTATCTGCACTGACTCATTATCCTCAATACATGCCATTTCTAACACCAATAATCTATCTTTTTATCCACTTCATATTAGACAAACCCTTCAAACTCTGTCCCCAAAAATTATCATCATCTGGCTCCCAGGACATTGTCAAATATCTGGCAATGAAAAAGCCGACAACGCCGCTAAAACCGCCACTCTCCTTCCTCTGAACTTCAACACCAATCACAACATCCCCGACATTATTAAACACATTAACGTTATCCACAAGCAAAAACAACTCTCACTTTTTTACGTACAAACGACTTTTGTAACCATTACAATTACAAAAAAAAACAAAGTTATCCTAACCATAGCCAATTTTCCCGCCGCGATCTTACTAGAATCATCAGACTACGTCTGGGACACACAAACCTAACCCATTCTCATTTATTCGATCGTACAGGAACATTATCTAATACTTTCTGTTACTGCAGCACTAATATCACTTCAGTTCATCACATCCTTTCAGAGTGTCATAATTTCATAAACATAAAACTTCATTTCTTTCCCCTTCATGATCCCCTCCATTCAATTTACAAACCAACTATAGACAATATTTCAAAAACAATTATGTACCTAAAATCAACAAACTCGTACAATATATTATAAATATAACATAAGATAAACACTGTAAATATATCCTAATCATAATATTCATACACGTACATAAATTATCCACAACACATTTAAACATTAATAATAGCTTAAGGCCTTTGTTGCTATAGCTTTTTAAGTTTATTTATAATTTATACATTGTAATTAAACTATATAATAATAATAATAATTAGAGCAGCGCTTGCCAACTTTTCATTTGTCTTTGCGACAACTTGTCTCCGTCGTCTCGTTATATTTAGGATATACCGATCAGAGATGTGCAGTGAAGCCAAAAATCAGGCTTATGAACGCTTCGTAAAAAAATGAGCCTAAGCAAGTCGAGCATGCACGCAGAGCGGAACCAACTCTGCTTACGCTCACGAAGCAAAATGATTCGTGAACGTGAAGGTAGTAATGCTTGTGTATTGCATTGCTTAACATTCGCTCTGCTCAAAATGTGTGAAGCACAAGCCTTTCACTCTTCATAGTGAATTCCTTCATTATCATTACGTTCTGCTCGTGAACAACCCTTAGGCTCGCAAGCAAACGTGAGGCTCACGAGCCTTCGTTCCTTTTTTTCTAAAAATAGCTTTGTTGTGTCTTGTGTATATGTGCGATCGAGTATTGCTTTCTTGTTATTATCTGTTGTCACAGATGCACGGAGTGGTGGGGGTGCAAAGCATTGCCTTCGCGGACTGAGAGTCGTGGTGGATAAGTAAAATATAGATGGGGCGGGATGGTGTGTGATGCAAAGCAATACCTTCGCGAGCTGCTTGAGTCGGTGAGGATAAGTAAAATATTGGTGGGAGGTGTGGGGGGTGGTGCAAAGCAATGCAGATAACAACAAGCAAGCAGTACTCGATCGCAGCACACAAGCCGACGCACATATACACAAGACACAACAACGCTATTTTTAGAAAAAATAGAAACGACGGCTCACGATCCTCAGGTTTGCTTGCGAGCCTAAGGGTTGTTCACAAGCCTCACGTTTGTTTGCGAGCCTAAATGTTGTTCACAAGCAGAACTTAATGATAATGAAGGAATACACTATGAAGAGTGAAAGGCTTGTGCTTCACACATTTTGAGCAGAGCGAATGTTAAGCAAAACAATACACAAGCATTACTACCTTCACGTTCACGAAATATTTTGTTTCGTGAGCGTAAGCAGGCTTGGCTTCGCTAAATGATCGTTAACTTGTGAGGACTACGTGAAAACGAAGGTTTCGCTGCACGACTGTGATACCGATTTACGAGTGACACGAGAGAGAGACGAATATAAAAATATGGACGCCAACGGGAATAGGGCCGATTGAAAAATAATTTATTTTTGTCCTACATTACTCCACTAGGGAGCATAGGGCTTCCCACAAGTCTTTAATTAATTGATATTTGAGACTGGTGGTTTCATTAATCGAAATGCCAGTCCATGCACCATGATAGATTTTTTTTTTTGAGGCAGAGCAGGTGATTGGTCTGCTCCTGCCGTTTATAGCCGATGGTGCTGGCATCTGTGGTTTGGTGGACAAAGCCTCTCCTTTCTTATTTTTACTGGTGAACCTCACTCTACAACATGACCAAGTGCCTTAGTAGGCCATATTGTCGAGTTGTGGTGACATCTGGGGAGGCGCTCCAACAACATGTAGTGTTTTTTATGGGCGATTAATTAATTATTACTAATACAATTAATAGTTATTAATTCAATTAGATAATTATTACTCATTCGTGCAAGACTAAATAATAAATGTTTAATATGTTACCATGTAACTAATATACATATAATGTAGAACTTACACTTTAACTAAAATTAAATAACTCTTTACAGCTGCTTTAACTGTGCGCTAAACATGCTAATTTCGATAATTAGCGCTTTCCTCTTCATAATTGTGATTTCGGGAATACTTTATTACTTCTTTGTACATAATGGCAATGGTAACGAAGTATCCAATATTGGTAAAGTTGTTTCAAACAGGGTTTCCGATGTTGTTAATAAACTGTCAGCATCAAATTAATAATAAAAGCAATTATAAGGTAAATGAGATGGTATTTTAAAGATAATATAATCTAAACATATATCAGTCTTCTATGTAGGTGAATATCCGTTTCTGCCGGCGATAACACAGCAATTGGTAAGAACTTCTAGTTTAACATCGACTCGACATTTAATTCTTACTGATAATCCAGCAAATTACAGAAAGCTGTCTGTTCTAAAATGGTGGAGCTTTTAGTGGTCGTTCACATATTACGTATCTGGAAAAGAATGAAGAGGGGTGATACGGTTCCGCTGTTTTGCTTGTTTTGAAAGGAAAATACAGCGTTATTTAATAGGCTAATATCATTTGTGTTTTTCTTAACTTATTACTATGCAGGCAAGTATAATATGATTCTCTCAAAATAAATGCTGGTTTTTGTTATCATCTCGGAATTATCGGGCAAAATCCAAGAAAAGCAAGAAATAAATTTACATTATACCTCTTGTTCGTTTATGAAAATAAGTAAAATACAATTTTTCACAGATATATACAAACATCTTTTGTTTTATTTATTAAAACTATTATGATATTATGGCGTGAGAAATAACGAAGATCGTCACGCTAAAAAACGACAGGTTTCAGTTTAGAGTGAAGCTTTTAAACAAAGGTATTTTTCTCAAATCCGTGGTCGGTCGGTTTTTTTTTTTGAGATTAATCTAATTATAAACTACTAATTTAGTATTCCTTAAATTTGTTCTGTGAGAACAACAACAACAGGGTTGTTGACGCGCTAATCTAAATGAGCGTGTCGGGTTCCAACAGGGATTGTGAAGTGCCCATTTTCGCACTGGCACTCTCTTTCTCTGCTTTCTGCCTGTGCTGGCTTAAGCGATTGCACATGGGAATTTGGGTTCGAGAAGCTTCGACGACCTAACTGTTGATTCCAATATGCAATCGCTTATGCTAGTGAGCCACTTTGCTTGTTTGTTAACTTTTTTTCGACCTGCGGATGCAGAGCAAAGCCATATGTAAGTAGCGGCTAAGTTTATAATTTACAAAATATATATGTAATGTAATGTAATGTAAATCAAAGATTTCAGTTAAATTGTCAATAAAATAATAGAAAAAAAGTTCATTGCCAACGCAACAACAAGTGTATAAGTTGTGGTAATTGCTTTTTATGTGTGAATGTGTATGCTTTTGTATGTATACATTAGAGGGCATGCCCTGCAGTATGTTTGGTATCAATAGCCACCATTTCGACAGTAATTCACTAGTCTCTATGTATACTGGTAGCGGGTGAACTCAGTAGCCGTAGGTATGCCAACCAATAAGTGAGAACAGTTGGGACACGTTTTTTTTTTAAACTCACATTCATCTGGTGTAATAAAAAAATGCGTTTGTCGTAAATGTTCTGCTTCGGCATTGCCGAATATTCATTCGACAACCACCTCAGATGACGAAATCGGCATGTTCGAATGCGTCTCGAACGACTTCATGCGTAACTAGAAGCACACACATCTTTCTTTTAAAAAACAGTTGATAAAGGTAAGTGTATAATTAAAGAAACTGTCTCGGTTCGTTGTTCTAAAGGAATTATATTAGACTGAAAGCCGTAGATGCCGAGGCTCAAAACCTGCTGGAGGCAGTCAAAAACGGTTCGTTTTGCAATTCAACTCTCGCAACTAATCGTTAATTCCTTTTTGGTGTTGATCTGTTATTACACTTTCTACAGTAGCTTTCAACATTTTGGTTATATACTGACAACTGTACTACCACCACTCAATAACTCACTCATCTCCAACTATTAGTTATACGTAATTATATGGGAACATATGTATATATGTACATATTAATTCTTGTGAAATAAAGTTAGTTGTGAATACATACCACGATCGGTTCATTCGTGGACACATTTTTGAGGACAAGAATAAAAGGAAAAAAGAAAAAAAAAACAGTAATTCATGTAGGTAGTCCAGTGGAAATCGAACAAAAATGTCGAATTCGGGGCTTACCGCCCTATTCTGTGCACTCTATCTATTAAATTCATATTAATTGGATAGTTAGAAGCTTTTGTCATTTTTGTTATTCTGGCACACATGAAATCACTATTACAAAAAGCTACGTAAGCAGCTAGTCCAAAAAATACCACATCACAGCGGAGAGTATGGTATTTTTTATGCTTGAAAAAACCTCACATCGCCTTGTGTCACCGTGCAAATCAGTTCTGAAATTGTTTGGATTCCGCGGGAGACTGACGGTTGGATCATAGCACCCACATGGTTGTTTCCTACGCACTTTTGGTATGACCCATTTGCGTTTTTTCCCCTTATATTTAATTTTTCTGTTATTATTAGAACAACTTCAATTAAATTGCATATACAAAAATTAACAAAACAACTTAAATAATAAGTGGGGAATGGGAACCCATTTGCGTAGAAATATAAAGCCACCAAAAATCAAAACTCAAATGAAATTTTTGAGTTTCCATTATCCCGCTGCTTCAATTGCTCTATCAATAGGTGGCACAATATTTTTGAGAGTCAGAAGTTTCTCTCAAAAACTGGCCGATATTGAAAAAGGATCACTATTATCACGCAATGATTTTAAAACACTTCTATTGTAAAATTTTTTATTATCATCCAAAAACTTTGCTGAAAGGCAGCAAATCACGTTGTTATCCATTTCAGCAGTGTGTTAATAGTGTGCGAAATATTTTGACATGACCTGATGAGGAGGTGTTAAAAAATTGGCATTAGATAGAGCAAAGAGCTTTTCTAAATGAGCAAAATCACCCAAAAAATCCCATAAAATGTGTTGTTGCTTACTGCCAATCAAAATCTTTCAAAATATATCTATTCATTTGATAGAGTGGAGAATAGTAGTGCAGTAGAAGAGGGCGGTGAATGAGCAAGCGCAGTTGGCACAAGAGCAGGAATTCGCACAGAGTCTTATCCAACAAAAATAAAATGGTTTAAAGCGATGCTTTCTCAAACTTTGGAAATAAATGCTAGCCGATCGAAGAACATATTGATGTGTCACCCGTTTCCAACATTCAATAAAGAGACACAAAGTTGGGAAACGTACATGCAGCAGTTTATGCAACATGTACTGGCCTATTTGGTGGAGTCTGAAGGAAAACAAAGAGCCTATTTCCTTTCGTGGATAGGCACGGATATATTTAGTCTGTTGGAAAACATATTTGAAAGCGAAAATTTAGACGCGCAATCGTATACGCAACTAGTGGTAGGACTGGCCGATCATTTTGGAATAAAGAGATATGTTATTGCTGCCCGTTATGAATTTAACAAACCCGAGAAGCGTGACAACCAATCGCACAATATGTGGATCGCCGATCTGTGGGGTATAGAGCGCGAATGTCAATTTGTTTGCAAAAGCGTTCTTGTTCATTGAATTTCGTAAACGAAATGATTCGAGACCAAATAATTTTGCGCACATTAATTGACGCTGTCCGTATAGCCGCAATACAAAAGTTGGAGCCGACGCTAGAAGATGTGTTCGCTATCGCAAAGACCTTAGAAGCAACAACAAAAACAGTGGCAACCCTAAAAGAGAGTAATGAAAAAATTTTATGGAAGCGAACGCGACGTTTAACGGGAACTAAAACAAAAGAGTAATAACGGAAAATCAAGCAAAACCACGCTAAAAAACTCTCACAAGTCTTGTTCGGGCTGCGGACACTCTCATGAGCGAGAGCAATCCAAATTTAGGTAAGCCATTCAGCCAATTCAGGCATCATAAATGTGCCAGAAAAGGGCACATTGCTCTTGATTTGCATGTCAAAGAAATGCAAAGACAAAAACGAGAATAACGTAATGAAGTACAAAAAAAAAATAAACACAGACGCAATAAAAACAATATACAATGTATCTAGCCAAATAAAGTGCGTAGATAATAAAACCATAAACGAACTGGAAATTTGTGGTAAAACCATACAATTGCAAGTTGATACAGGTGCCAGTGTCTCAGTGATTGATGCAAAAACATACAAGCAATTAAATAACTCAACGCTTGTGAAGTGTGATCGAATGTTACAGGCGTTTGGTAAGAAAACAATTCCCGTTTTGGTAGAATTGCGCACTGTCGCAAAGTTTTTCCAAAATGGATAGAATGAAATAATTATCGTTGCAAATGTTGAGAATTCGAACAACCTTTTTGGAATGGACTTCGCCGATCGTTCTCGTACCGAAACAGATGGGACTATTTGAATTTGTGGAGACTTTAAACAGGCCTTTATCTGCACATGAGTCGCTATTTGATATCATTCGCATAGGTAAATATTTCAGTAAGATAGATTTAAAAAAAGGGTACCTTCTTTTTGTTTTATATATATATAATTAGAGTATAACATTTATCGCATAACACATTTGTCGGATTGAAAATAGTGACGTGTAAAAAATTAGACTTACGCTAAATTAAAAATGATGATAATTGCGCCAGATAGGCATTGACATAGAAGGCTGATTCCTTCTAAGGGGGATCATGCGGGTGTAGCCTCTTCAGTCTATGCCTTGTTGAGATACGGGTGAGGGAGGACGCCAGCGGATTTGGGTGCAATAAAAGTCTGTAGTGATAGCGGCAGCTGTGAGAATTAATCACCTCCATAACAGTTGGCAAGATCCCTGTGCAGCGTGGTGTTGCGGACGTACCAAGGTCGCCCGTAAATCTTCTGAGAGCCTTGCATGCACTCATCTGATGTTGTAGGCAGCAGTAGTGCCCAAAATTTGTATGGCGTAACGCCAAGCAGGTGCCACTACTTGCACATAGATGAGCCTTTTATTAGTTAAAGATAACTTTTTCGAAGGGCGGAGCCATTCCAGTTTCTTGAGCTTTTGGTAGCAGCGCGCTGTAACTACCTTAATGTGTGCACGCCAGGTAAGATGCTTATCCAGGATCAGATCGAGATACCGGATTTGCGGAATGATGCTTGTGTTGTAACTCACAACCGGACAGACGCCTTGCCTTAATGTGAAGGTACAGTGAGCTGATTTCTCAGCGTTTATGGCTATATTCCAGCGCCTGGCCCATAAGTGGAATCGATCCAGGTAGCTGAACAATTTCTCTGCAGCTTTGTTCAGAGAGGCAGAGTTGAATACAAATGCCCTATCGACGCGTAAGTAGCAATAATCGAATGCTTATCCCTAGTTGTCGGCATATCAGATATCATATAGGGAGTAGAGGACCGGAGGTAAGACACTCCCCAGCGGGACACCAGCTCTCATGTGCCTGATGGTGGAAGTTTTGTTTCTTACCGCCAAAGAGAAGGTTCATTCTTGGAGAAAGAAAGGGGTACCTTCAAATGGAAGTAGATGAAGCTTCAAAGCAAGATAGTGGTTGTGAACACGGTCTAATCCAATACCAACGGTTGCCGTATGGAATAGCAAGCGCTCCACCTATATTCCAACGCTCTCTTGAACAACTTCTACATTATCTACATTATGTGGGAATAATAATTATATTATAATTATATATAATTATTTCTGCGCCTACAATCGACGAACACATGCATCAAATTGAACGTATATATCGCATTTTTGAAGAAAATGGCATAACATGGATAGGACATTTGGGAAGAAGAATCAGTGCAAAGGGCATTCTTCCAGATCTCAGGAATAAAGGCTGTACAAGAATTGAAACCGTCTACTAATTGAGATATAGACTTGTATGGGAAAGGTTAATTATTATTGCAATTACATACCGAACTACTCTTAGTTAGCCGCACCCCTTAATCAACTTCGGAAGAAAAACGTTTAGTTTTAGTTTGGACCAGAGCAGCAGCAAGCTTTTGAGCCATTGAAGTTGCACATTCTCAATGCCAGTGAATTCGCTCATCTAACCGAAGAGTTAATACTCGTTCTAGCTACGGATGTGTCCTCATTTGGCATTGGGGTGGTTTTGTTTCACATTCTGCCAGATGGCAAAGAAAAACCTATCGCATTCGGATAAAAAATTTAGATATGCATCAAGTCCGTTACTGCCAAATTGAAAAAGAAGCAATCATGTTTGGAGTAAAGAAATTTCACCAATACCTGTATGGTAGGAAGTTTATATTAATTAATGATCATAAGCCCTTGCTTACAATATTTAATCCAAGTAAAGAATTGCCAACAATGACTTCCAACAGGCTTCAGCATTGGGCTATCACCTTAATGGCCTACAACTTCGTGATTCGGTATCGATCTACTAACGCACGTGGCAATGCAGACGCACTTTCACGCCTTCCTGATAGTGAAGATAATAAGTTCGTTAAGGATGAATCATGTTATAATATCGTCGAAGTTGAGACACCAATAAAAGGAGAGACGATTCAGAAATGCTCAAAAAGGGGCTCTATTCTAAAAAAAAGGTTTATAAGGTTTTAGTAGATGGATGGCCAGATGAACCTCTTGATTTGGAGATAGTTCCGTATTTCAATTGAAGATTCGCGTTAACTATTAAAGACGACATTGTTTGCCTACATTCAGATGACAATCGCATTGTGATTCTTCAAGTCCTTCGACAGGATATCATCAAACTCCTTCACGATGGTCAGTGGGGTATAGTCCGTATGAAACAGCTAGCACGACAACGTGTTTGGTGGCCAGGTATCGACGAAGATATCGTACAAAACCCTGTAGCATCTGTAAAATAAACAACTGAGCGCCAGTAAAAAACTATCAGAGTTGGCCAAAAGCAATTTCGGCCTGGTAAAGAGTGCACATTGACTTTGCTGTACCAATATTTAATTCGATATGGCTAATATGCGTAGATGCATATTCTCAGTTCCCGTTCGTGACGCAAATGGCTACAACTACTACGGAAAACGCCATAGGAGCACTGAAAACTATATTCGCCTTTGAGAGATATCCAAAAATATTAGTGAGTGATAATGGGCCACAACTCACAGCAGAATCTCTTAAACAAAATTTCCAGATACATGGAATCAATCATGTAACTATCATGCAATCTTTCAAAAATTCAGTCAGCAAAAACTGTAAAGATGGGTATTCAATAAATACAATGGTTACTAAATGTCTCGCTTCGTACCGCTTCACTACAAATTCAGAAGGTAAAACTCTTGCGGAACTTTTACATGGTCGCCCTGTGCGTACAATACTATACCAAATTTTTGAAAGAAACCAGAGAGCATGGAACAACGAAGTACGGACCGAACCAAAAAGTGTTTGTTGGGAACTATGCGAAGGGAGAAAAGTGGGAAAAAGGGGTTTTTAATCACGCTATCGGGCATATATCATTCACCGTGCGCACTTCTTCCGCCACGTAAACCAGCTGAAGCCCAGATTGGAGTCCAACAGTATACCAAGCGATTTGCATACTAGTACTCAATTTTGGTGGGTTCCTGGTTCTTCTACTACAACTCCGTCAGCATAGAGAGAACAACCACCGTCAGGCGTACAAGAACCGACTTCAAGGCCTTCTGACCTCGACGGGAATTCTCCAGAACATCAGACAGCAACTTTTACGGTGTCACACGGCAAATCCCATCAGATGCAGCACACGAACACGTAAAGAAGTCATCGGTTATCAGGCTCCGGAATTCAGAAACAAAAGTTAATTTGAGGGACGCGATGTGTTATATACACAAATGAGAACTGTACTACCACACACTCAATAACTCTCTCTCATTTCCAACTATTAGTTATACGTAGTTGTAGAGTTATATAATATATACATAACATGCAGTATATATATATATTAATTCTTGTGAAATAAAGTTAGTCGCGAATACACACTCACCACGATCGCTTTATTCACGGACATAACATGGTGTTGTATAATAATTCATAATCTTGCATTTTCCTATTAAAAATTGAGTAGCTTCCTTTGTCCACTCTACTTTTGCCCTTTTCGTAATTTAATGTACAAAATATGAACGAAGGAATAAAGTAACGGCGAATAAACTGCAAGAACACAAAAAGAAATGTCAAAATGTTGATAGTGTTGATGGTACACCATCGTCAACAATCCACACTTCGTACCCAGTAGCCTCTCGTTTCTCTTCGTTATGAACACGGGTTGAGAGAGAAAAACTGAAAGTTGAATTGCCAAGTGACACAAGTCTTGGATAGTCTAATTGAATACTTGCATTAAGTCAATAAAAAACTGAAATAAACATAAATAAATATACAAACAGGCAGAAGATTTTTAATATCATGAGTTATTGGTTAGCCGTGATTTTATGGTCATGGGTCAAAGCCTCTTACTTCCGGTAGGTGGTGTGGTTCTTCCTTGGCGACCGTGGAAGGTACTCCTATTAGCAACGACTGGTAGCGGCGGGCTCTAATCCCACAACCTATCAGACAAAAACCATTCCTTTTATGTAACCACCACAAGTCTTGGATATTCAAAAGAATTTAACAGGGTTGTGGAGGCCCTATTAGAACTCCCTACAGAACGAACAAGTAAATAAAAAAAATATGTAACAATCGCAGCATACTTCCCTGGTAGAGTAGATTGCAAGAGATTCACGATGGGGGAGAAGATGTATTTATTATTATTTATTTCACCGACCTAGAAAGTACCCAAGTATTCACTAGCTAGGTAACTGGTCTCATTTTGCCCACATTCACTGGCGAATTAACTGGTCCCATTTTGTCCATGAAGTAATTGGTAAACGGTAATGCAGGCTGTAGCAATTGACCCCTGCCAATGACATCTCCATGTTAAATTCACCAGTTAAATGCATATAAAAGGGATAGAGTTGGGAATAGTGGTGGTTCCAAAGGGACTAGTAGAAAGCCAGACTTGGACCAGTGAATTATACTGCGGGGATATTCCTAATTGTAAATGTACTAGTGTAAGCTACAGAATAATATACAGAATAATAATTGTATATACTTTGGCTATAGGAAAACAGAATGTGCGATACTCGAACGACAAGGTCCACAGCTAGTGAATGGCGAATGACAAAAAACATGATATCAATATGGTAAACAAAAAGGAATTAAGTTACAATATGAATCACAAAACAGAACGGATTAATTTTACTTGGAAGGGTTCAGAAGTTTCTAAAAAATTTTAACTCTGTGTACGTACCAGATAGCTTTTTGTATATACGTAAACCTGAAAACTCGAAAAAACACCATTAATTTCTGTTCAATTTAGACCGGTATTCTCAGCAACCTAACAGCAAGTGAAAGTCTGTTACTGATAGAAACATATTAGGGAAAGCTCTTCTAATAGTTATCTAACAGATTTCTGCCAGGTTTGTATTAGCCCCTCGGTAGGTCATATAACAATAAATTTCAAAATTTCATTTTTTATAGGCATAACATCAGTTGATATTTCATATTTTCATATTTCATATTTTTTTATTTGCTGTAAAATGTACGACAACGTGATTTGCTGCATATTGAAAATTTTTGGAAAATAGTGATAATTATGAGAAAAGAAGTGTGTTAAAATCGTTGCGTGATCATAGCGAATCTTATTCAATATCAGACAATATTTTTAAGAGAAATGATCGATTCTCTAAAATATTGTGCCACTAATTAATAGAGCAATTGAAGCCGGAGCTACTCTCATAAACTTTGAACCGCTCTTGGGAAATTTTTACCAGCTTACAGCTCCGGATTCTCTTTCCATGCTCGTGCTATGAGCCAACCGTCGGTTTCGCGCGCAATTAAAATTGCACAATAAAGAAGAAGCATTTGAAATAACCATATAATTATATGAACTTAACAGACTGCGTACATGGACTTTACGGACTGCTGTACAGGTATTTACTATTTAGTTTACTATTAAGTTGGTGTTCGGTAGAAAACACGCCTTTCGTTTTTTTGAGAAGAAAATAGTGTTAGTCTTACTTGCGTTCAGTTGAATCTTCCAACGTCTAAAATAATTAGAAAGAATGTATAATGCGACCTGTAATTCTGAACAAATGTCGTTATAAGCATCGCCTGATCAGTAAATTGCGATGTCGTCTACGCATACCAAAGCAACACATTTTTCGAAAGTTGGTTTATCATGTGTATAGATTTTGTATAAGGCAGGGCCTAGCACGGAACCCTTCGGAACACCTTCGCAGATAAGTTTACTAACAACGCTAAAATATCTATCACATAAGAAACTTCTAATCAGCTTGGTTAGATATACTAGAGTGTGAGTGACTATTAATTTGTGAATTAGGCCACAGTGCCATACTGCTGCAACGTCTAAGGTTACCATACCTACCGAGTGTTTTCTGCTTATTTTCTTTTTTACAAAGATTTTAAGTTTTTAGTGGAATAATGCAACTAAACATAGCCCTAAATCCAAACTAAACCGGTGACAGGATATTATTAGCTGCTAAAAATAGATTAACCGCCCTATTCTGTGCACTCTATCTATAAAATTCACACTAGTTGAATAGATAGAAGCTTTTGTCATTTTTGTTATTCTGGCGCACATGAAATCACTATTACAAAAAAACTGTTTTTCGTAATAGTCCAAAAAATACCATACCACAGCGGTGAGTATGGTATTTTTTTTGCTTGAAGAAAACTCACTTCGCCTTGTTTCACCTTGCAAATCAGTCCAGAAATTGTTTGGATTGCGCGGGAGACCGGCGGTTGGCTCATAGCACCCACATGGTTGTTTCGTACGCACTTTTGGTATGACCCATTTGCGTAGAAATATAAAGCCGCCAAGAATCGAAACTCAAATGGAATTTTTGAGTTTCCATTAACCCGCGGCTTCAATTGCTCTATCAATAGGTGGCACAATATTTTTGAGAGTCAATAGTTTCTCTCAAAAACATTGGCCGATATTGAACGTGGATCATCACTATTATCACGCAATGATTTTAAAACACTTCTATTGTAAAATTTTTTATTATCATCCAAAAACTTTGCTGAAAGGCAGCAAATCACGTTGTTATTCATTTCAGCATTGTGTTAATAGTGTGCGAAATATTTTGACATCACCTGATGATGAGGTTAAAAACTCGGCAATATGAGCAATATCTCCGAAAAAATCCCATAAAAATGTTTACCGCTTACAGTCTATCTATATATCTATTCATTTGATAGAGTGCACAGAATAGTGCCGTAAGGCGAGCTTTCAATTATTAAAAAAAATATTTTATTTTTAAAGGAAGCCCTTTTTTATAACCTTTTATTCAGTACTCATGTCTAATTAGACTACTAGTACAATATTTAAAATACGATAGTAGGTGTATATAGCTTCTATCAGCAGTTCATAGAAGTTGCATAGTGTAATGAAGAAGTAGAGAAGGAAGTAATTTTAATAAATAATTTTTTTACAGTTGGTTTACCACATCAACTTGTCTTGTCCTTGCTTTCAATATACGCTCAAATAGTTTAGAGAAACTATACAGCCACAATTTTAGCAACTTTCCAAGCGGTTGGAAAATATCCTAATTTAGCTCATAGATTTAGAATGCGCGTAAGGTAGGCTACAGATATTTTAGGAAGATTAGGAAGACATGCATTGGGTATTTGGTGGGCCAGGGACTTTTTTCTCCTTGAGAGAACGAATCACTTCCTGAATTTCACCGAGGGAAATGCTAGGTAAACTAATGTTAACCTCATCCTTTAGAACTATAATCGAATTTTCCACTAGTGCGACAGTACTTGCATCGGATAGCGATTCAGACAGACGGTGGTTTTTCAGAAAATTTCAGTTAAGACATTAGATTTTTGTTCTCTCGTTTGGATTGTACCGAAAGCTGGGGATAAATTGCTGCTTGTTTTTTATTGCATTCGAAATTTTCCAAACCGCTTTAGTAATATTTCCCTAATTTGCAAATTTAGTTTATTTTTAGTTTGATAACACTGTTAAAGTGATTTAACCTCGCTTTAAAAATTGGTTGCCTTGTTCGTATCCACTGTCTTTGGGTATCGTTCCTGATTTTGATGAACTCAGTAACGGAGAAGGAAGATGGTAACATCTTCAACAGAGATTTCCAAATATGCGCTTATGCAAATGATGTGCTCATAATGGCCAAAAGAGAAAATGTTTTGATCCGCAAAATGAAGCAGTTTGAAGAAAGAGCTAAAGCATTAGGACAATGTCAATGCAGACAAAACAAAATATATGATTCGATCATCGCAAAACATAATTCGTAATGCCTTGATAATTGGCGATTATGTTTTGTAGAACGTATTCGGATATTCCTAATTGTAAATGTACTAGTGTAAGCTACAGAATAATATACAGAATAATAATTGTATATACTTTGGCTATAGGAAAACAGAATGTGCGATACTCGAACGACAAGGTCCACAGCTAGTGAATGGCGAATGACAAAAAACATGATATCAATATGGTAAACAAAAAGGAATTAAGTTACAATATGAATCACAAAACAGAACGGATTAATTTTACTTGGAAGGGTTCAGAAGTTTCTAAAAAATTTTAACTCTGTGTACGTACCAGATAGCTTTTTGTATATACGTAAACCTGAAAACTCGAAAAAACACCATTAATTTCTGTTCAATTTAGACCGGTATTCTCAGCAACCTAACAGCAAGTGAAAGTCTGTTACTGATAGAAACATATTAGGGAAAGCTCTTCTAATAGTTATCTAACAGATTTCTGCCAGGTTTGTATTAGCCCCTCGGTAGGTCATATAACAATAAATTTCAAAATTTCATTTTTTATAGGCATAACATCAGTTGATATTTCATATTTTCATATTTCATATTTTTTTATTTGCTGTAAAATGTACGACAACGTGATTTGCTGCATATTGAAAATTTTTGGAAAATAGTGATAATTATGAGAAAAGAAGTGTGTTAAAATCGTTGCGTGATCATAGCGAATCTTATTCAATATCAGACAATATTTTTAAGAGAAATGATCGATTCTCTAAAATATTGTGCCACTAATTAATAGAGCAATTGAAGCCGGAGCTACTCTCATAAACTTTGAACCGCTCTTGGGAAATTTTTACCAGCTTACAGCTCCGGATTCTCTTTCCATGCTCGTGCTATGAGCCAACCGTCGGTTTCGCGCGCAATTAAAATTGCACAATAAAGAAGAAGCATTTGAAATAACCATATAATTATATGAACTTAACAGACTGCGTACATGGACTTTACGGACTGCTGTACAGGTATTTACTATTTAGTTTACTATTAAGTTGGTGTTCGGTAGAAAACACGCCTTTCGTTTTTTTGAGAAGAAAATAGTGTTAGTCTTACTTGCGTTCAGTTGAATCTTCCAACGTCTAAAATAATTAGAAAGAATGTATAATGCGACCTGTAATTCTGAACAAATGTCGTTATAAGCATCGCCTGATCAGTAAATTGCGATGTCGTCTACGCATACCAAAGCAACACATTTTTCGAAAGTTGGTTTATCATGTGTATAGATTTTGTATAAGGCAGGGCCTAGCACGGAACCCTTCGGAACACCTTCGCAGATAAGTTTACTAACAACGCTAAAATATCTATCACATAAGAAACTTCTAATCAGCTTGGTTAGATATACTGGAGTGTGAGTGACTATTAATTTGTGAATTAGGCCACAGTGCCATACTGCTGCAACGTCTAAGGTTACCATACCTACCGAGTGTTTTCTGCTTATTTTCTTTTTTACAAAGATTTTAAGTTTTTAGTGGATGAATGCAACTAAACATAGCCCTAAATCCAAACTAAACCGGTGACAGGATATTATTAGCTGCTAAAAATAGATTAACCGCCCTATTCTGTGCACTCTATCTATAAAATTCACACTAGTTGAATAGATAGAAGCTTTTGTCATTTTTGTTATTCTGGCGCACATGAAATCACTATTACAAAAAAACTGTTTTTCGTAATAGTCCAAAAAATACCATACCACAGCGGTGAGTATGGTATTTTTTTTGCTTGAAGAAAACTCACTTCGCCTTGTTTCACCTTGCAAATCAGTCCAGAAATTGTTTGGATTGCGCGGGAGACCGGCGGTTGGCTCATAGCACCCACATGGTTGTTTCGTACGCACTTTTGGTATGACCCATTTGCGTAGAAATATAAAGCCGCCAAGAATCGAAACTCAAATGGAATTTTTGAGTTTCCATTAACCCGCGGCTTCAATTGCTCTATCAATAGGTGGCACAATATTTTTGAGAGTCAATAGTTTCTCTCAAAAACATTGGCCGATATTGAACGTGGATCATCACTATTATCACGCAATGATTTTAAAACACTTCTATTGTAAAATTTTTTATTATCATCCAAAAACTTTGCTGAAAGGCAGCAAATCACGTTGTTATTCATTTCAGCATTGTGTTAATAGTGTGCGAAATATTTTGACATCACCTGATGATGAGGTTAAAAACTCGGCAATATGAGCAATATCTCCGAAAAAATCCCATAAAAATGTTTACCGCTTACAGTCTATCTATATATCTATTCATTTGATAGAGTGCACAGAATAGTGCCGTAAGGCGAGCTTTCAATTATTAAAAAAAATATTTTATTTTTAAAGGAAGCCCTTTTTTATAACCTTTTATTCAGTACTCATGTCTAATTAGACTACTAGTACAATATTTAAAATACGATAGTAGGTGTATATAGCTTCTATCAGCAGTTCATAGAAGTTGCATAGTGTAATGAAGAAGTAGAGAAGGAAGTAATTTTAATAAATAATTTTTTTACAGTTGGTTTACCACATCAACTTGTCTTGTCCTTGCTTTCAATATACGCTCAAATAGTTTAGAGAAACTATACAGCCACAATTTTAGCAACTTTCCAAGCGGTTGGAAAATATCCTAATTTAGCTCATAGATTTAGAATGCGCGTAAGGTAGGCTACAGATATTTTAGGAAGATTAGGAAGACATGCATTGGGTATTTGGTGGGCCAGGGACTTTTTTCTCCTTGAGAGAACGAATCACTTCCTGAATTTCACCGAGGGAAATGCTAGGTAAACTAATGTTAACCTCATCCTTTAGAACTATAATCGAATTTTCCACTAGTGCGACAGTACTTGCATCGGATAGCGATTCAGACAGACGGTGGTTTTTCAGAAAATTTCAGTTAAGACATTAGATTTTTGTTCTCTCGTTTGGATTGTACCGAAAGCTGGGGATAAATTGCTGCTTGTTTTTTATTGCATTCGAAATTTTCCAAACCGCTTTAGTAATATTTCCCTAATTTGCAAATTTAGTTTATTTTTAGTTTGATAACACTGTTAAAGTGATTTAACCTCGCTTTAAAAATTGGTTGCCTTGTTCGTATCCACTGTCTTTGGGTATCGTTCCTGATTTTGATGAACTCAGTAACGGAGAAGGAAGATGGTAACATCTTCAACAGAGATTTCCAAATATGCGCTTATGCAAATGATGTGCTCATAATGGCCAAAAGAGAAAATGTTTTGATCCGCAAAATGAAGCAGTTTGAAGAAAGAGCTAAAGCATTAGGACAATGTCAATGCAGACAAAACAAAATATATGATTCGATCATCGCAAAACATAATTCGTAATGCCTTGATAATTGGCGATTATGTTTTGTAGAACGTATTCGGATATTCCTAATTGTAAATGTACTAGTGTAAGCTACAGAATAATATACAGAATAATAATTGTATATACTTTGGCTATAGGAAAACAGAATGTGCGATACTCGAACGACAAGGTCCACAGCTAGTGAATGGCGAATGACAAAAAACATGATATCAATATGGTAAACAAAAAGGAATTAAGTTACAATATGAATCACAAAACAGAACGGATTAATTTTACTTGGAAGGGTTCAGAAGTTTCTAAAAAATTTTAACTCTGTGTACGTACCAGATAGCTTTTTGTATATACGTAAACCTGAAAACTCGAAAAAACACCATTAATTTCTGTTCAATTTAGACCGGTATTCTCAGCAACCTAACAGCAAGTGAAAGTCTGTTACTGATAGAAACATATTAGGGAAAGCTCTTCTAATAGTTATCTAACAGATTTCTGCCAGGTTTGTATTAGCCCCTCGGTAGGTCATATAACAATAAATTTCAAAATTTCATTTTTTATAGGCATAACATCAGTTGATATTTCATATTTTCATATTTCATATTTTTTTATTTGCTGTAAAATGTACGACAACGTGATTTGCTGCATATTGAAAATTTTTGGAAAATAGTGATAATTATGAGAAAAGAAGTGTGTTAAAATCGTTGCGTGATCATAGCGAATCTTATTCAATATCAGACAATATTTTTAAGAGAAATGATCGATTCTCTAAAATATTGTGCCACTAATTAATAGAGCAATTGAAGCCGGAGCTACTCTCATAAACTTTGAACCGCTCTTGGGAAATTTTTACCAGCTTACAGCTCCGGATTCTCTTTCCATGCTCGTGCTATGAGCCAACCGTCGGTTTCGCGCGCAATTAAAATTGCACAATAAAGAAGAAGCATTTGAAATAACCATATAATTATATGAACTTAACAGACTGCGTACATGGACTTTACGGACTGCTGTACAGGTATTTACTATTTAGTTTACTATTAAGTTGGTGTTCGGTAGAAAACACGCCTTTCGTTTTTTTGAGAAGAAAATAGTGTTAGTCTTACTTGCGTTCAGTTGAATCTTCCAACGTCTAAAATAATTAGAAAGAATGTATAATGCGACCTGTAATTCTGAACAAATGTCGTTATAAGCATCGCCTGATCAGTAAATTGCGATGTCGTCTACGCATACCAAAGCAACACATTTTTCGAAAGTTGGTTTATCATGTGTATAGATTTTGTATAAGGCAGGGCCTAGCACGGAACCCTTCGGAACACCTTCGCAGATAAGTTTACTAACAACGCTAAAATATCTATCACATAAGAAACTTCTAATCAGCTTGGTTAGATATACTGGAGTGTGAGTGACTATTAATTTGTGAATTAGGCCACAGTGCCATACTGCTGCAACGTCTAAGGTTACCATACCTACCGAGTGTTTTCTGCTTATTTTCTTTTTTACAAAGATTTTAAGTTTTTAGTGGAATAATGCAACTAAACATAGCCCTAAATCCAAACTAAACCGGTGACAGGATATTATTAGCTGCTAAAAATAGATTAACCGCCCTATTCTGTGCACTCTATCTATAAAATTCACACTAGTTGAATAGATAGAAGCTTTTGTCATTTTTGTTATTCTGGCGCACATGAAATCACTATTACAAAAAAACTGTTTTTCGTAATAGTCCAAAAAATACCATACCACAGCGGTGAGTATGGTATTTTTTTTGCTTGAAGAAAACTCACTTCGCCTTGTTTCACCTTGCAAATCAGTCCAGAAATTGTTTGGATTGCGCGGGAGACCGGCGGTTGGCTCATAGCACCCACATGGTTGTTTCGTACGCACTTTTGGTATGACCCATTTGCGTAGAAATATAAAGCCGCCAAGAATCGAAACTCAAATGGAATTTTTGAGTTTCCATTAACCCGCGGCTTCAATTGCTCTATCAATAGGTGGCACAATATTTTTGAGAGTCAATAGTTTCTCTCAAAAACATTGGCCGATATTGAACGTGGATCATCACTATTATCACGCAATGATTTTAAAACACTTCTATTGTAAAATTTTTTATTATCATCCAAAAACTTTGCTGAAAGGCAGCAAATCACGTTGTTATTCATTTCAGCATTGTGTTAATAGTGTGCGAAATATTTTGACATCACCTGATGATGAGGTTAAAAACTCGGCAATATGAGCAATATCTCCGAAAAAATCCCATAAAAATGTTTACCGCTTACAGTCTATCTATATATCTATTCATTTGATAGAGTGCACAGAATAGTGCCGTAAGGCGAGCTTTCAATTATTAAAAAAAATATTTTATTTTTAAAGGAAGCCCTTTTTTATAACCTTTTATTCAGTACTCATGTCTAATTAGACTACTAGTACAATATTTAAAATACGATAGTAGGTGTATATAGCTTCTATCAGCAGTTCATAGAAGTTGCATAGTGTAATGAAGAAGTAGAGAAGGAAGTAATTTTAATAAATAATTTTTTTACAGTTGGTTTACCACATCAACTTGTCTTGTCCTTGCTTTCAATATACGCTCAAATAGTTTAGAGAAACTATACAGCCACAATTTTAGCAACTTTCCAAGCGGTTGGAAAATATCCTAATTTAGCTCATAGATTTAGAATGCGCGTAAGGTAGGCTACAGATATTTTAGGAAGATTAGGAAGACATGCATTGGGTATTTGGTGGGCCAGGGACTTTTTTCTCCTTGAGAGAACGAATCACTTCCTGAATTTCACCGAGGGAAATGCTAGGTAAACTAATGTTAACCTCATCCTTTAGAACTATAATCGAATTTTCCACTAGTGCGACAGTACTTGCATCGGATAGCGATTCAGACAGACGGTGGTTTTTCAGAAAATTTCAGTTAAGACATTAGATTTTTGTTCTCTCGTTTGGATTGTACCGAAAGCTGGGGATAAATTGCTGCTTGTTTTTTATTGCATTCGAAATTTTCCAAACCGCTTTAGTAATATTTCCCTAATTTGCAAATTTAGTTTATTTTTAGTTTGATAACACTGTTAAAGTGATTTAACCTCGCTTTAAAAATTGGTTGCCTTGTTCGTATCCACTGTCTTTGGGTATCGTTCCTGATTTTGATGAACTCAGTAACGGAGAAGGAAGATGGTAACATCTTCAACAGAGATTTCCAAATATGCGCTTATGCAAATGATGTGCTCATAATGGCCAAAAGAGAAAATGTTTTGATCCGCAAAATGAAGCAGTTTGAAGAAAGAGCTAAAGCATTAGGACAATGTCAATGCAGACAAAACAAAATATATGATTCGATCATCGCAAAACATAATTCGTAATGCCTTGATAATTGGCGATTATGTTTTGTAGAACGTATTCGGATATTCCTAATTGTAAATGTACTAGTGTAAGCTACAGAATAATATACAGAATAATAATTGTATATACTTTGGCTATAGGAAAACAGAATGTGCGATACTCGAACGACAAGGTCCACAGCTAGTGAATGGCGAATGACAAAAAACATGATATCAATATGGTAAACAAAAAGGAATTAAGTTACAATATGAATCACAAAACAGAACGGATTAATTTTACTTGGAAGGGTTCAGAAGTTTCTAAAAAATTTTAACTCTGTGTACGTACCAGATAGCTTTTTGTATATACGTAAACCTGAAAACTCGAAAAAACACCATTAATTTCTGTTCAATTTAGACCGGTATTCTCAGCAACCTAACAGCAAGTGAAAGTCTGTTACTGATAGAAACATATTAGGGAAAGCTCTTCTAATAGTTATCTAACAGATTTCTGCCAGGTTTGTATTAGCCCCTCGGTAGGTCATATAACAATAAATTTCAAAATTTCATTTTTTATAGGCATAACATCAGTTGATATTTCATATTTTCATATTTCATATTTTTTTATTTGCTGTAAAATGTACGACAACGTGATTTGCTGCATATTGAAAATTTTTGGAAAATAGTGATAATTATGAGAAAAGAAGTGTGTTAAAATCGTTGCGTGATCATAGCGAATCTTATTCAATATCAGACAATATTTTTAAGAGAAATGATCGATTCTCTAAAATATTGTGCCACTAATTAATAGAGCAATTGAAGCCGGAGCTACTCTCATAAACTTTGAACCGCTCTTGGGAAATTTTTACCAGCTTACAGCTCCGGATTCTCTTTCCATGCTCGTGCTATGAGCCAACCGTCGGTTTCGCGCGCAATTAAAATTGCACAATAAAGAAGAAGCATTTGAAATAACCATATAATTATATGAACTTAACAGACTGCGTACATGGACTTTACGGACTGCTGTACAGGTATTTACTATTTAGTTTACTATTAAGTTGGTGTTCGGTAGAAAACACGCCTTTCGTTTTTTTGAGAAGAAAATAGTGTTAGTCTTACTTGGGTTCAGTTGAATCTTCCAACGTCTAAAATAATTAGAAAAAATGTATAATGCGACCTGTAATTCTTAACAAATGTCGTTATAAGCATCGCCTGATCAGTAAATTGCGATGTCGTCTACGCATACCAAAGCAACACATTTTTCGAAAGTTGGTTTATCATGTGTATAGATTTTGTATAAGGCAGGGCCTAGCACGGAACCCTTCGGAACACCTTCGCAGATAAGTTTACTAACAACGCTAAAATATCTATCACATAAGAAACTTCTAATCAGCTTGGTTAGATATACTGGAGTGTGAGTGACTATTAATTTGTGAATTAGGCCACAGTACCATACTGCTGCAACGTCTAAGGTTACCATACCTACCGAGTGTTTTCTGCTTATTTTCTTTTTTACAAAGATTTTAAGTTTTTAGTGGATGAATGCAACTAAACATAGCCCTAAATCCAAACTAAACCGGTGACAGGATATTATTAGCTGCTAAAAATAGATTAACCGCCCTATTCTGTGCACTCTATCTATAAAATTCACACTAGTTGAATAGATAGAAGCTTTTGTCATTTTTGTTATTCTGGCGCACATGAAATCACTATTACAAAAAAACTGTTTTTCGTAATAGTCCAAAAAATACCATACCACAGCGGTGAGTATGGTATTTTTTTTGCTTGAAGAAAACTCACTTCGCCTTGTTTCACCTTGCAAATCAGTCCAGAAATTGTTTGGATTGCGCGGGAGACCGGCGGTTGGCTCATAGCACCCACATGGTTGTTTCGTACGCACTTTTGGTATGACCCATTTGCGTAGAAATATAAAGCCGCCAAGAATCGAAACTCAAATGGAATTTTTGAGTTTCCATTAACCCGCGGCTTCAATTGCTCTATCAATAGGTGGCACAATATTTTTGAGAGTCAATAGTTTCTCTCAAAAACATTGGCCGATATTGAACGTGGATCATCACTATTATCACGCAATGATTTTAAAACACTTCTATTGTAAAATTTTTTATTATCATCCAAAAACTTTGCTGAAAGGCAGCAAATCACGTTGTTATTCATTTCAGCATTGTGTTAATAGTGTGCGAAATATTTTGACATCACCTGATGATGAGGTTAAAAACTCGGCAATATGAGCAATATCTCCGAAAAAATCCCATAAAAATGTTTACCGCTTACAGTCTATCTATATATCTATTCATTTGATAGAGTGCACAGAATAGTGCCGTAAGGCGAGCTTTCAATTATTAAAAAAAATATTTTATTTTTAAAGGAAGCCCTTTTTTATAACCTTTTATTCAGTACTCATGTCTAATTAGACTACTAGTACAATATTTAAAATACGATAGTAGGTGTATATAGCTTCTATCAGCAGTTCATAGAAGTTGCATAGTGTAATGAAGAAGTAGAGAAGGAAGTAATTTTAATAAATAATTTTTTTACAGTTGGTTTACCACATCAACTTGTCTTGTCCTTGCTTTCAATATACGCTCAAATAGTTTAGAGAAACTATACAGCCACAATTTTAGCAACTTTCCAAGCGGTTGGAAAATATCCTAATTTAGCTCATAGATTTAGAATGCGCGTAAGGTAGGCTACAGATATTTTAGGAAGATTAGGAAGACATGCATTGGGTATTTGGTGGGCCAGGGACTTTTTTCTCCTTGAGAGAACGAATCACTTCCTGAATTTCACCGAGGGAAATGCTAGGTAAACTAATGTTAACCTCATCCTTTAGAACTATAATCGAATTTTCCACTAGTGCGACAGTACTTGCATCGGATAGCGATTCAGACAGACGGTGGTTTTTCAGAAAATTTCAGTTAAGACATTAGATTTTTGTTCTCTCGTTTGGATTGTACCGAAAGCTGGGGATAAATTGCTGCTTGTTTTTTATTGCATTCGAAATTTTCCAAACCGCTTTAGTAATATTTCCCTAATTTGCAAATTTAGTTTATTTTTAGTTTGATAACACTGTTAAAGTGATTTAACCTCGCTTTAAAAATTGGTTGCCTTGTTCGTATCCACTGTCTTTGGGTATCGTTCCTGATTTTGATGAACTCAGTAACGGAGAAGGAAGATGGTAACATCTTCAACAGAGATTTCCAAATATGCGCTTATGCAAATGATGTGCTCATAATGGCCAAAAGAGAAAATGTTTTGATCCGCAAAATGAAGCAGTTTGAAGAAAGAGCTAAAGCATTAGGACAATGTCAATGCAGACAAAACAAAATATATGATTCGATCATCGCAAAACATAATTCGTAATGCCTTGATAATTGGCGATTATGTTTTGTAGAACGTATTCGGATATTCCTAATTGTAAATGTACTAGTGTAAGCTACAGAATAATATACAGAATAATAATTGTATATACTTTGGCTATAGGAAAACAGAATGTGCGATACTCGAACGACAAGGTCCACAGCTAGTGAATGGCGAATGACAAAAAACATGATATCAATATGGTAAACAAAAAGGAATTAAGTTACAATATGAATCACAAAACAGAACGGATTAATTTTACTTGGAAGGGTTCAGAAGTTTCTAAAAAATTTTAACTCTGTGTACGTACCAGATAGCTTTTTGTATATACGTAAACCTGAAAACTCGAAAAAACACCATTAATTTCTGTTCAATTTAGACCGGTATTCTCAGCAACCTAACAGCAAGTGAAAGTCTGTTACTGATAGAAACATATTAGGGAAAGCTCTTCTAATAGTTATCTAACAGATTTCTGCCAGGTTTGTATTAGCCCCTCGGTAGGTCATATAACAATAAATTTCAAAATTTCATTTTTTATAGGCATAACATCAGTTGATATTTCATATTTTCATATTTCATATTTTTTTATTTGCTGTAAAATGTACGACAACGTGATTTGCTGCATATTGAAAATTTTTGGAAAATAGTGATAATTATGAGAAAAGAAGTGTGTTAAAATCGTTGCGTGATCATAGCGAATCTTATTCAATATCAGACAATATTTTTAAGAGAAATGATCGATTCTCTAAAATATTGTGCCACTAATTAATAGAGCAATTGAAGCCGGAGCTACTCTCATAAACTTTGAACCGCTCTTGGGAAATTTTTACCAGCTTACAGCTCCGGATTCTCTTTCCATGCTCGTGCTATGAGCCAACCGTCGGTTTCGCGCGCAATTAAAATTGCACAATAAAGAAGAAGCATTTGAAATAACCATATAATTATATGAACTTAACAGACTGCGTACATGGACTTTACGGACTGCTGTACAGGTATTTACTATTTAGTTTACTATTAAGTTGGTGTTCGGTAGAAAACACGCCTTTCGTTTTTTTGAGAAGAAAATAGTGTTAGTCTTACTTGGGTTCAGTTGAATCTTCCAACGTCTAAAATAATTAGAAAAAATGTATAATGCGACCTGTAATTCTTAACAAATGTCGTTATAAGCATCGCCTGATCAGTAAATTGCGATGTCGTCTACGCATACCAAAGCAACACATTTTTCGAAAGTTGGTTTATCATGTGTATAGATTTTGTATAAGGCAGGGCCTAGCACGGAACCCTTCGGAACACCTTCGCAGATAAGTTTACTAACAACGCTAAAATATCTATCACATAAGAAACTTCTAATCAGCTTGGTTAGATATACTGGAGTGTGAGTGACTATTAATTTGTGAATTAGGCCACAGTACCATACTGCTGCAACGTCTAAGGTTACCATACCTACCGAGTGTTTTCTGCTTATTTTCTTTTTTACAAAGATTTTAAGTTTTTAGTGGATGAATGCAACTAAACATAGCCCTAAATCCAAACTAAACCGGTGACAGGATATTATTAGCTGCTAAAAATAGATTAACCGCCCTATTCTGTGCACTCTATCTATAAAATTCACACTAGTTGAATAGATAGAAGCTTTTGTCATTTTTGTTATTCTGGCGCACATGAAATCACTATTACAAAAAAACTGTTTTTCGTAATAGTCCAAAAAATACCATACCACAGCGGTGAGTATGGTATTTTTTTTGCTTGAAGAAAACTCACTTCGCCTTGTTTCACCTTGCAAATCAGTCCAGAAATTGTTTGGATTGCGCGGGAGACCGGCGGTTGGCTCATAGCACCCACATGGTTGTTTCGTACGCACTTTTGGTATGACCCATTTGCGTAGAAATATAAAGCCGCCAAGAATCGAAACTCAAATGGAATTTTTGAGTTTCCATTAACCCGCGGCTTCAATTGCTCTATCAATAGGTGGCACAATATTTTTGAGAGTCAATAGTTTCTCTCAAAAACATTGGCCGATATTGAACGTGGATCATCACTATTATCACGCAATGATTTTAAAACACTTCTATTGTAAAATTTTTTATTATCATCCAAAAACTTTGCTGAAAGGCAGCAAATCACGTTGTTATTCATTTCAGCATTGTGTTAATAGTGTGCGAAATATTTTGACATCACCTGATGATGAGGTTAAAAACTCGGCAATATGAGCAATATCTCCGAAAAAATCCCATAAAAATGTTTACCGCTTACAGTCTATCTATATATCTATTCATTTGATAGAGTGCACAGAATAGTGCCGTAAGGCGAGCTTTCAATTATTAAAAAAAATATTTTATTTTTAAAGGAAGCCCTTTTTTATAACCTTTTATTCAGTACTCATGTCTAATTAGACTACTAGTACAATATTTAAAATACGATAGTAGGTGTATATAGCTTCTATCAGCAGTTCATAGAAGTTGCATAGTGTAATGAAGAAGTAGAGAAGGAAGTAATTTTAATAAATAATTTTTTTACAGTTGGTTTACCACATCAACTTGTCTTGTCCTTGCTTTCAATATACGCTCAAATAGTTTAGAGAAACTATACAGCCACAATTTTAGCAACTTTCCAAGCGGTTGGAAAATATCCTAATTTAGCTCATAGATTTAGAATGCGCGTAAGGTAGGCTACAGATATTTTAGGAAGATTAGGAAGACATGCATTGGGTATTTGGTGGGCCAGGGACTTTTTTCTCCTTGAGAGAACGAATCACTTCCTGAATTTCACCGAGGGAAATGCTAGGTAAACTAATGTTAACCTCATCCTCGAATTTTCCACTAGTGCGACAGTACTTTCATCGGATAGCGATTCAGACAGACGGTGGTTTTTCAGAAAATTTCAGTTAAGACATTAGATTTTTGTTCTCTCGTTTGGATTGTACCGAAAGCTGGGGATAAATTGCTGCTTGTTTTTTATTGCATTCGAAATTTTCCAAACCGCTTTAGTAATATTTCCCTAATTTGCAAATTTAGTTTATTTTTAGTTTGATAACACTGTTAAAGTGATTTAACCTCGCTTTAAAAATTGGTTGCCTTGTTCGTATCCACTGTCTTTGGGTATCGTTCCTGATTTTGATGAACTCAGTAACGGAGAAGGAAGATGGTAACATCTTCAACAGAGATTTCCAAATATGCGCTTATGCAGATGATGTGCTCATAATGGCCAAAAGAGAAAATGTTTTGATCCGCAAAATGAAGCAGTTTGAAGAAAGAGCTAAAGCATTAGGACAATGTCAATGCAGACAAAACAAAATATATGATTCGATTATCGCAAAACATAATTCGTAATGACTTGATAATTGGCGATTATGTTTTGTAGAACGTACCTGAATTCAAATACTTGGGCTTCACGTTATCGGAAAATAAAGACTCAACAATTGCTATCGGCGAGAGAATAAAGTCTGCGAACAGGGCGTACTACGCGAACATTAAGCTGTTTCGCTCAAAAATTCTATCAAGAACACAGAAAATGAAAATGTATAAAACACTAATACGACCAGTGCTTACATACGGTGCAGAAATATGGACATTAAAAACAAATGATACCAATCAATTATTGACTTTCGAAAGAAACGTGTTAAGGAAAATATACGGCCCTGTGCGTCTAGAAGACGGAACGTATCAAATCGGATACAACAATGAACTCGAAAACATTATCGACGGCCAAAATGTTGTACGTTTCATAAAGGCAAAACGTATTAGATGGATTGGTCACGTGATGAGGATGCCAGCAGAAAGAAAGCCAAAAAAGGCATTTATAATGCGCCCAATTGAATGGAAGAAAACGTGGGCGCCCAAGAAAAAGATGGATAGACCACGCCGAAGTAGACCTTAACAAGCTGAGTGTTGGCGACTGGAGAGCTCTGACTAGACATAGAGCGGAATGGATGAAAATTGTTGATGAAGCTATGGTCCACACCGGACTGTGAAAGCTAAACAGAAGAAGTAACGAAGGCAGGCAGCTTGAAGATCCGCTGCTTCTTTGGCTTTCTAGGAACAGCAAAGTTCATAGCATCGATAACATCTGATTTTATATTATCAACCAATTTGTCGTAGCGAGAGGATCGTCTGGAATATATATCCTTCTCTGAAAAGCAATCTGAAAAGCAAAGGAAAAAGGTTGATTGACCTTTCCTTAAACACCTTGTCATGGGGTATGTTACTTTTGCGAAGTTTTTCCCGAATTTGGGATAAAACCCAGTCATTCCTAAGAATGATTTAATTTTAAGGGGCATATGAACAAATTCGTAATGTCCTGATGGTGTGGAAAAAACAGTTTTTGGTCTATCTGCCGCTCTCACCGGAATTTGGTGGAAGCCTTTCGCCAGGTCGAGAGTAGCGAAGTATTGTTTGTAGTAGGGCATTTAGATTTGGTATCGGGCATTTATCGTATACTGTGTATTCGTTTAGTTGTCTGTAGTCTATTCTATACTTTTTCCCCAAATTATACAGTTTTTTCTCTACTACCCACAAAGGGCTATTATTATTATTCATGTATTTGTTTGTTTATCACTTCATAAACTTGGGGGTACCTATTAGAGGTCTGCATGAATGCAGGCCTTTTTTGGTACTCATGCCTCAATTGAATGAATGTGACTTAATGCATGTAGGTTGCAAATTGTTTTATAAACTCATTCGCACGAATTGTTGCCGAATTAAATTCAGTTTTTATTCGTGTACTGTTTTGTGCAGTAAGAAAAGTTTTTTTTTTCATTTTACACACACTGTATTTATTTTATTTGTACAAAAACAAAACAAGAATTAGATTGTGTTTGTTCAGTTTAACAAAAACGAAATGCTAAAAGAAATAAACCAAAATTTTATATAAACTTTATTATATGTGCTTAATACAAAAATTACAGAAATTAATTGATGCTATTGATATGTAGGGACCGTTTTTCGGTTATTAAATTCCTAGCCCTTGAAAATTCTCCCTCTGATGATGCACTAGTTGCAGGAAATAGCAATTATTTTCCAGCTTGTTTTGAATAACAATGGTTAAACATGTATATTCACATTCCACCACGTAAGGCAATCAAGGTCATTGCTAAATGTAACATTATTACTACAATAGTTTTGTATTTCCCGTCCTACTTCGTCAATGTTACTATTGTTACATAGAGGAACTGCGATGAAATCAAAAGCATCATCTTCAATTTGTCTTACTTCTGCCCATGCTTCAACGTTCTGTTTTAAAAATGCTGCCATCATTTCCTTACATTTCTCTATTGTATTATTTTTTCAGTGGGCGAACATTGAAGCAGTTAACTGACTAGTCGGTGGAAATAGATAGAAAGGTTTTCGTATATTGATTGTTATTGTTTATGTCAATCTATTTATCGCAAAGCTGATGTCGCCAACATCTATGTATATTTGGTCTAGCACAACCGTAGGACATAACAACACAATTAAATAGACTAAACAAACACAACAAGAACACAAATTATTTAAATGCAAATCAGCTTATTATTAACTAACACGTTGCTTCAATACACATTAGAATTTTACTATATTTTGCATAATTTGTAATTTTTTTTTCACCTTTACATAAGCCAACCAACCAAATGAATGTTGTGAGAACCATTAATTACCATGAATTTTTCGGTATATGTTTTCGTCTCCTTTAAGCTAGCCCGCCACGGTCCTTCATTGCAGTTCAAGCAGTTGATAGTTTTAGTGAAATATAAATGGGTGCGTGTCACGTACGTTGCTTGAAGCGATATGTGAATCGAATAGATATTTCCCATTTCAAATATTCCACTTTGACTTGTTCTTGAAATGTTTGCAAGTAAAAAAAATGAATGTGCTGCGGACAAACTGTAGACGAGAATTGATGCGATGGTGGATTCGGGGAAAAGTGAAGCGGTGGAAAATAGCTTTGAATCGTCATTAAATTATTTAAATTCAATAATTTAATTTAATATTAATTAATAATTTTATTTAAATTCAATGATTTAATTAATTAATTACATTTAACAAATTTATAAATAAATTTTAATAAATTTTCAATAAATAAATTTCAATAATTTTCAATAAATAAATACATATGTATATAAATTTTGATGCGTAAAAAATGTTTGCCACTTTTACATCCACATTCTTCTTTTTGAGTGTTTTTTTTTCAATCTCTTTCGTAAACACACGGCCATAACCGCAATTGAATGTTCGTCCGTCATTGTTGTCATTTTCGCTCATGTTTGCTGACTTCAAAATTTACCACGAAACGAACGCAGTAAGGCTGCTTCAAGCACACACGTACACAACTGCTTGATACTGTAATGAGAGACCGTGGCGGGCTAGCTTTACACCTAAATTCATTCGTTTCGCTGTGAGTGTCAATTGCTTACTATACAATGCTGACTAAAAAAATGAGTACACAATGTTTTTGTTTCATGCAGACCTCTAGTACTTAAATATTTTAGAATATAAGATCCTATCAGTTGTGGTAACTATTTCGTGTTGTACCTCATAAGTGGCTGACAATGTGTCGCCGTCTTTAAAAAAAAGGTCATTGAATTCATGTAATAGTTTTGTGATTTTGCTAAACTCTTCTTCCGTTAAATGTTCAAAGTTGGATTCAATATTATCTTCGAAGCCCCGAAGTGGTTGTAGAACGTTGATGTTTTCCATTGATATTGGGCAGTTGAACTCCTCGAAGTGCAATTTAGTTCCAAGAATTTCGACTAATCGAAGTTCATTGTCTATTTTCTCTTTTAGCGATATTAGAAAATGTTGGCCGATTATGCCTAAAAATTGGTCGTTTTTGAAATCGATCAGTTTATATTGCAATGCGCCGGCCCCTTTGAATTGCTTGGGGAACGGTGCTGTCACCGAATATTTTATTTCTTGTATTCCATTCAAGATTTTATAACAAGGATTGTTTAATTGTGTTTTAGGGTATTGTTCGTTAAGAGTTCCGGGTGTTATGACGCTTGTTGTAGACCCGGTGTCCATAATTTTATATTTTGTTTATAGTTATTGTTATTATTGGCAATTTAGATCGGAAGGCGATATTAAAAAATGTACTGCTTCTTTAGTGTTTTCAGTTTCCGCAGCTGTTTGTACTTCCACATAATCTTGTTTTTGCCAAGGAATTCAACTTGGTTACAACGTTTATTTAATTAACATTTAGTCACAAACTATAATTGCGTCTTATACGCTAGAACAAAAATCAGTACTCCAGGTTAGAATATTCGTCTCGGTATTAACGTTTGCTTGCGCCGATGCCGTGTTGCCAAATTCGGCTCAGTCCCTTTTAATTCGGTTGCCACAATCTATATTAGAATTTGATGTGTCATTATGATTTCCGTATCGGTTTGTTTTGTTATTTGTTACATTATATTATGTTTGAATTGTTATGGTTTTGGTTATTCTTATACCGTTTCGATTTTTGTTATTATTATTTGTATAACTTGGGTTTGCATTGTTAGTATATGAGTTATAGTGTTGATTTTTATCGTTATAGTTAGTAGGGTCGTAATTTGTGTTGTTAGGAAAACTATTTGCATGCTAATTATTGTTGTTATTTTTCAGCTATGCCTATGCCTATAATCAATAGCTCTTATGTCGTCTAACATTTTATTTTTTGTACATTTAATGATGATATCCTGTAATTCCATGGTATCATCATTAAATGCTCTACTAACCGCCCGTTTCTGTGCACTCTATCTATAAAATTCATATTATTTGAATCAGAGAGAACTTATTCATATAGAGGTTACATTTCTCTCTTAAAAAAATAGCCGGAGAGACTCTTCAGAAACGATTAGAGTCCGACACTGATTCTGTACATCAACATTATTGTTGGATGTTCAACTTATTCAGCGTAACATATTGCTGTTGGTTTGCGTGGGTTTGCATAAACAAATTGGGCGGGAGTATGATATTCAAAGAAAATAAATACACAAGAAAGACAATAAAAACAAAAATCAGAGACACTTTCTTCTTTCTTTGATTTTTTTGTTTAATGTTTTTTATTTGCAAGGTCAAGAATATTAAGGAAATTGTGTGGATTTAATTCATGAAATCTTTCTTTAACAAACGAAATCGAGCCATGGCTGCCTTGTATTTTGCCTATATTCATTTATATGAACGAAATGAAAATACCAAGCGGCCAGCAAAAAAGAAGACATGAAAACAAACAAAATCGTACAAAAATATTCCCACACAATAAGAAACCAATCTTATACATGCACTATACCTACACAACACACTCAAAATTATCACATTTCGCACGCAAGGCAGACAATAAAAACCAACCCAATCTCATACACGTACCACACCTACACAACAAGGTCACCCACACAATGGCAAGTTTTGATTTTTGACTTCAACTTCTTGATGACAATTTTCGGTTGTGGCAGAAAACGAAATCCATTTCAACAGAAAGTACAGTGAATGCGCATTTATTGAACAGCCAAAGAAACCCAAGTGGTATTTCTAACTTCCGTCGAGTTTTCATAGGTCAAACTTTTATAAGTCGAATATCTCCATGACTCGAATTGAGTACGTTTATAGTGAAAAATCAATATAATATGTCTTCCATAATTTGAACTTTTGTTATTCATTATGGTGATTCAAGATTTGGCAGTTGACTGTACGAGAAATACGCACAGTCCGCAAAGTTCGACCCTCAGTCGCGCAAAGCAAATTTCGTCACCCTTACTTTGTGTTGTGTTCTTTCCTCTTCTTTCCTTGTGATCAGCAATGAAAAAAAAACAAATGGTCTAGACTTTGTTGTTGCGTGAGCGTAGCAAAAAAGAGGAATTTTTATTCCCCCACGCGCCCCACTTCACATCGTAGCCCATAAGTCAATCTTCGCTTGTCAGGCCCCGAGCGCGTTTCGTTGTTGACTTCAAATTTGCGTGCACGCAAAAAGTATACATATTCATTCGCGCAGGAATATCTCTTTTCTTTGTCTTCCCTTATGTTCGGCAAATAAGGAAAAAACAAATGTCACACGTTGTTGTTGGGCGAAGGCAAAATTTATTTCTTTCTTTCCTCTATTCTCAGTAGCGCAGGTGGTTTGATATCGTTTTCACATGGGACACTTGCAGTTGCTTGCTGTTTTTTCTGTTTGTCTGGTAGTAAAGGTAGAATTAGCTGTATTCAACTTGGATTTTTGGACATACCTAGCGCAAAATATGCATTTTAAATCAATTTTACTTATTTATTGAGTCATTTGTTTCTTTATTTCTAACAGCCCGAACGAATAATTTATTCGTTATTATTATAATTATTTATTATTTATTCCTTAAAAGTCCCACCAAAACCAATACAAGTAGGTGTTGGGAATTGCACTAACAAAAATCATGTTCGTCATTCATAAAAAAATCGCGCCAAACCTATACATGTTCCTTTCTCGCTATCATATCATTCCCACAACAATATCAATACAATCAAAATAAAAATGGGTGACGGCAATCAAAACAAACAAAACAAAGGTGATATACAGTAATTCCTTTTCATGCTAATTCGCGTTAAGAACACAAAATGTTGGAAGACACATCAAGAAGGGGAAACATTGCTTGCTTCGATTTCACAACAGTCACCCACCTTCTAATATTTCTCTTTGCCTAGTTACTTCAGTTCAGTAGTTAGCGGCTGCGCTGCTACTTCGATGTTAATAGCAGAGAAGTAATATATTCGCATAGGTTCTATTTATTTGAAAAAAGTTCAAAAAGCTTTTGAGAGAAATGTAACCTCTATATAAATGAATACTCTTTGGACGGTTGGCTCATGGCACCCGCATGGTTGTTTCGTACGCACTTTTGGTATGACCCATTTGCGTAGAAATATAAAGCCGCCAAGAATCGAAACTCAAATTGAATTTTTGAGTTTCCATTAACCGGCGGCTTCAATTGCTCTATCAATAGGTGGCACAATATTTTTGAGAGTCAGAAGTTTCTCTCAAAAACTGGCCGATAATGAAAAAGGATCACTATTATCACGCAATGATTTTAAAACACTTCTATTGTAAAAATTTTCATCATCTTCCAAAAACTTTGCTAAAAGACAGCAAATCACGTTCTTATCCATTTCAACAGTGTGTTAATAGTGTGCGAAATATTTTGACATGACCTGATGAGGAGGTGTTAAAAAATCGGCATTAGATAGAGTAAAGAGCTTTTCTAAATGAGCAAAATCACCCAAAAAAAACCCATAAAATGTTTTGTCACTTACTGCCAATCAAAATATTTCAAAATATATCTATTCATTTGATAGAGTGCACAGAATAGGGCGGTAAGTTCGTCAATTTTTGCTATCAAGATGGCTACTATATCTCTGTTCACACATACTAGGGTGTAAAGGGGATTTTGTTTTTATCATTTCCCTCGTATAATCTGTCTATATTATGTTTACATTTTTCGATAATAGAAAATAGTTCTTCTAATTACTCGTAGCATGTTGTAAATCTCCGGGAAGGTGGCACTCGGTCGAAAGTGACATCTTCTCCTTTACTAGTGTCGAGGTTATATTATCCTGTAGCTCCTGTGCAATTTCCCCGGAGTTTCTCGTTTATAACAATGTTTACTCCGAATTGTTGGAGCTCTGTGATTCCGACACATAAAGTCATTATTTGGCCCACTGACTTTAAGGGCCTTATACAGTATCGCTTTGGACTGACTTATAATATCTTTAGGTGTCACTTTCAGTTCGTTCAACCGTTGTTGTTCGTTGTTTCACGTTTGTTGCTATGATAGTTATAGTAGTTGGGTGTAATGATGTTGCAATTTGATGGAATCGTGTTGTAATTACAATTGTTGGTCTTGTAGTGTTATCTTTTCATCCAACTCCTCGATTCTATTCTGTAATGATGTTGCATTGTAGTGGGTCTGTAATTCTTCCTCTTGTACTTTTGTCGTTGTTTAAGGTATGCTGCAGTATTTTTATTTTACTCTGTAGTTCTTCCATTTTGGTCACAGAATTTTATTATTATGTAAGTTTTTCAGCACAAGTGAGCGGATATTACCGATAATCCGCTGACTCGAGGCCTGCCAAGCCATTGAGGCGTAACGTTGCGATTCCCAACCCCAACGGCAACGTATACGCAAGTACCATCGAACAGCACGAGGCGCAATGTTGCACTTCTCACGACTGACGTGGGAATCGAGCGAGTAACTGGACACCAGACCAACGTGCTGCGCAGCGATTGGCTACCATTAAGTAGAATAAGCTAACCTTAAGGATTCATTTTATTGTATTTTGATTTTAAGAATCAGAATTAAATCTTGACTTGAAACGAACGGACTGTGTAATTCCGTGAACTTGTACATGTTTTCACTTTTCAATGTTTTTGGTTTACGTATTTGCTAGAAATATCAAAATTTCACTTTATTTATTGTTTTTATATTTTTGAAATATTATTTCAATAGTATTTCTTCTTGATTTTTCGCTAACCGCTGGAATATTATTTATATAATATTTCCTTAGGTTCGTTGTTAATATATTTTGGTACGCTTAAAAGAGCCAGTGCTTTTTATTTGACTTCGAAACATTAAAGTGTCATTCTTATTCTATTTTGTGTTGAGAAAGCATAAATCATGGAAGCGATGCCGACGCTAACGTTGCTTATGCTTGTGCAACTTTGTTTCTTTTTATTATTGTTTACTTAAAGTTTCCAATTTCACATATTTTGTATGCAACTCTAAGTTTCGGTTTTCAAATATTTCTAACCTGGGTGTGAGCCCAACCAGGTCATAAGGACTCTCTGAAATACAACAAGGCGGCCATGAATTAAAAATAGCGGAGATGTTACAAAAGCGAGTTCACAGCTTTTCGATTGTTAGAACTGAAGAACCGACAGTGCGGGTAAAGAGAAATTTTGCAGCCTTCACATCTGCCTCCCACAATCCACCAAAGTGTGGTAATCTAGGCGGAATAAAATTCCAGTCGATTTCGTCGATGCAGCTCTCAATCACTGCTTTATTGTGTATTTGGTCTAGGAACAGTTTCTTTAGAGGCGCCAATTCATGTTTGGCCCCCACAAAGTTGGTTGCGTTATCTGACCAAATACTCCGTGGCTTTCACCTTAGGCTCATGAGGCGTTTGAGAGCAGCTATGAACGCTGATGTGTGCAAATCCGCAAACACCACCAGGTGCGTTGCGAAGCAAACAAATACAGTGATGAAGCTCTGGATGCTTTCACGCGTGCCTCGGGCAGGGGACCCATAATGCGAACTTCGCCTTTATGCGATAGAATCTTACGGACTTTTTTATCACTCTTGACATGCTTTTGAGCCCACCAATGGGCCAGAATCTCTGTCGCAACAGCGCCAACAAAGCTTGAGCTCCAGGATGCAAATGCTTGATGTGGTAGTAATCGATTATTGCCTTTGCGGATGCCTTACTTCATAGCTCAGCTCTAAATTCTGTAGACGTCCTCCGACTCGAAGCAAGATAAATGAATCTATGCTCGGGTTGAGTGAGCGCAGTTTTCTATTAGCATCTATACTAATTAAAAGATGAGTTCCCAATCTGATGTGATTTACAGTCATCCCATGCACAGGTGAGGATGATAATCTTAATTTTTTGGATGTGCAAACTGGTAAAGGTAGGCGAATACACACCACAATTTCCCGAAAGACTTGTGAAATTTGCTGCTGACCGCCAGGTCGACTTGAACTGAGGTAAAAAGTAAGTTGCTGTGTCTTTTGGGCAGATTCCAACGTCCACGACATTTGGCCAAAAGAAATGATCATGCAGCAGAAACGATGGTCCACGCGTACAGAGACTGGAGCGAAGCAGCTTCTTCGTGTTGAATTCCCGCGATAATGTATTATCTCATACGAGGCTCGCGGCAGCGAAACGAAATGTGGGAATTTAAAACTAACTACGGCAAACATTTCACCATGCCGAAGTAGCGATTAGGATAGGCTCTCTTCACAGTGCAGCTTTTCTCTCCATCAAATCTGCATAAAAATTTCTAGATTAGTAACGACTGGTGAGATTAAACCAAGGGGATGGTAAACACGCTCAACAGCTGAGGGATTGAGCATCTAGTTACTGAGCCTTCAGTTTTAAATGGTAAAAAACTGAACAGAAAGCTGTCCGAACTTGTTTCCCACGCCGACCCAAGCGCCTTTGTAACATCTATGCCATCATTTAACTTCATGTACTGCTCGCAATCTGCGTCAGCTGTTCCGCTTAGTGCGGCCTTCTGATTCGAGCACCACTTGCGTATCGGGAATTTGCCACGTTGCAACAAATTTTTGGCTTGATTCCGAATCACCAAGACTTCACTGATCGTATTACTGCTAGAAATCAAGTCGTCCGCATAAAAGTCTCGAAAGGTAATTGCTGATCCAAGAGGGAAGGACTTCTCTTCATAAATACCTAGCTGCTGCGTAGCTGTTGTCGCTAAGCCGATAAGCTCGGAAGATGATTCGCAAATCGTATTTGGCCAAAACATATGAGGTCAAAAAATAAGCCAGCGTCAATCAGCACGTCTATGTACTGTGATGATGCAAAATGTGGATGTGCCAATTTTATGTTTTATGTTCCAGATTGAAACGATTAAATCACAGCTCGGTTTATAGTCGGTTATTCTTGATGTGACTATAGCCGGGGCAACAGAACGAAAATCTTGCGCTTCTATCATGATGTCCAGAGAGACTGTTATGTGCGCGGGTTCAGCTCGAAGCTGCAGCTGACCAGTAAGACGAGATGTTATGAAAATCAGCTAAGATGCTGAATCCAAGATTGCGCGGCAAGGAATTAACATGCTCTGTTTTTATGCGAAGGATCGCTGTGGCAAGTAACACAAAACTAGGCGTGCGAGGGTATTGACTTTGGGCTGATGATACAAGCGTTGACTGCTCTGCTATCTGGGTAGGAGGGGAGGCTTCTCCTGCAGACATTGTTGCCTTAAACGATGAATAGACGCTTGGTGCGTTACAGTTTAAATGCAATAGTGAATGAAGCCTACTCTGGCAATGCTTGCAGCTGCTCGATTTACAGCGCTGCACCATATGGCCTTTGCGCAAGCAATTAAAGCAAAGGTTCAATTTCTTTGCTTCTTGGTAGCGTGTAGCGGGGGGTAAATTTAGAGTCACAAAAGCTACAAATGCTAGTTGTGATATGTTTGTGGACCCAATAAGGACATTTGGTTTAGGTTTATTTCGGCCCAGCTGTTGGCTCAGTGTTTGCGGTACCTTAGCGTTTTCCAATCTCCATCTCCATCTCCATCATCCTGGACCTTTTCTCAATATAGACAGCCATTTCAGTTCAAGGCGTAAAGTCCTTCACAAACAATGCTTCCTTCCATTTTTTCCTCGTTCGTACATGCAATTTTCGCAATACCAATGAATGAGCAATCCGTCGAGGATTTGGTTCGGACTTGTTATTGCATTAAAATCCCGAAGATGCGGATTGACTTTGTCACTTAATTCGCGCAAGCCGCTCGCAGAGCCCTTCTTTACACCTTTCAGTCCGGAGATCGCCTTTATGTGTGTCTGAAAATGCACAAGTTCATTGTTAAATCGAATAATAAGTAAACTCAAAGCCTCATCGTAGTTTTTGTCACTTGGTACGAGTGAGTGGATTGTATCTAGGGGTGCACCACATTGACTGGAACGTAGATATTTTCTTCAGCTTGCATATGTGTGGATCCTTATCCACCGCTTCAAGAAACGTTGCTTAGAACGAAGGCCAGTTAGCGTAATCTCCTTTTAACATGCGCAGGTTTATCTCAGGAAGCCTAGATTGGCGAGTTGGTGAAGCATTGTGTCATCCAACGCAAAATGATTAACCGTGAACACATGATTGGTGCTTTCCAATTGTCGCGACTTCAACTCACTCGTTAATTTGGCCTTAAAAGTGGGTTGAATTGATGAAAATTCAACCTCAACAGTACTTTGAAACTGATCGGAATCAGCCTTCTACAAATATATAGGTTATGTATGCGTTACGTTTGTACGTTTGTATAAAAATGATAACACACAAAGCTCTTCATAGTAAGGGCATCTATTTTATTTCCCTTGATGTGCTAACAGCAGTGCACCCTTTAGTTTTTTACCTTTCTTGTTTGATATTCTGGAACCCCAGTCTGTATGCTTCCCATTATAGCTGCCTGCAGCTATAAAGCGTTGTCCGAAAGTTTTTAAGAAGTCAAGGTATTGCAACTGTGAGATATTGTGAGACAATATCTCGGTGTTATTGATGTAAATTAGGAATAAGTGCAAATGGTATTGTTCAACACTGTAATTGGCTTGGCGTGTTTCTGGGACTACTAGTGTCTTTAGTGTTCCATCAGTAGCCATGAGAAACACTGCGAAATAAACGCAAGTAAAAACACACAAAGAGAGTTATATGTTAAAGTCGCGAGTGGCGACGGCTGATCGGAATACTAGGCATGTATATGTTTTAAGATACATTTTCAGATTCGCATGGCTGCGACTAAATTTGAGAAAGTGCAGCACCCACAAAAAGAGATTAGAAAATAACGAACCTAGAAAGAATTCGAATCAACTCCAGAATATTCTGGGCGGACTCCAAAATAGTATTCCATTTGCTCAGAATAGACCCCAGCAGATTTTAACAATTCATAATGCATAAAATTGGCGAAATATTAGAAAGCAAGACCGTTGAACAATGGCGCTGGGTCCCATCTACACAAAACCCAGCGGATCTTGTATAAAAAAGACGCTTCCATATGAACTGTTTAATTTATTCCGGGGCTTAACATTCCTTTGTAATGATGCACAGGAGTGACCTTTGTAGCCTAGTCTCATCAGACAATTCCAACTTAATTCATATCCAATGAATCATCCCGTTACATTTCTGTTAGCGCGCCACCTGGACGAGATATTTCATCACATAGCTTATGAAACCGACACAGAAATCGACACAATCAGAGGACAACACCAAAGAGTATGAAATATATAGAGCTTACATTTCCCTATTAAAAAATTACTCGGGGAGACAATACCGGACCTATCAGCTTATGTTAACTTTTCTGTAGTTATACAGATTTCTTGTCTATTCAACTTAGGTGGGTTAAAACATATCGGTTTGCATAAACTAAACAGCAATCAAGTAAATGGACGGACGTCAAACTACCTTAAAGGGGGAAAATATTCGATCATAAGTAAATTATAAAAATACAAGAAAGACATATTAAAACGTTTTTTTTCACAGTTTAATTTTACACTACAAACGAAATCGAGCCCATATTTCATCATGGCTTCCTTGTATTTCGCATACACAATACTCTCAAGCAATGGCTCGCTTTTAATTTTTAATTTCATCTTCTTGTCGCGTCCAGCCAAATCAATTTTCGGTTGTGGTAGCAAATCAAATACGTATCAAGGTCGAATGAACGTTCACAGGTATTGAATACACAAGTTTCATAGTGAGCCAATACGAAATTTGTAAATATAAGAGTGCCAACTGAAAATCGGCGCGGCCGACTCGAAGCTCGAGAATCGAACGCATGTTGGGTTGTTGCGTGCGTGTTGTGTGTAGCTGTTTTACAGTATCTATCACTTGGACATTTGGTGTCTTCTTTCATTGTCTTATGTTTGTCAAATCAGATAAAAACAAATAGTCCACGATATTCCTTCTCGTTTCTTTAAGCTCGTACCTGTTCAAAATTACCCAAATAGTCCAGAATTATTGAAAATAACTTACATTATTTGACAAATAGCATTTATTTTTTATTTTATATATTTTTTATTTTATATATGCAAATCCGATACAAGTAGTCGATGGCAATTACAAGAACAAAAACACAGTTTCTAATTCGCATCAAAGGCATAGGAGAGGATCAAAGCAAAAATAGTCATTTTTATTCCAGCACGCAATCCACTTCACATCCCAGTCATCAACTCAATTTTCGATTGTCATACCAAATATATCCAAGGTTAAGCAATAGATGTTCCCTTTTCGCTATCATTCCCATATATATCAATACATCAATACAATCAAAATAAAATAAGTGACGGCAATTAAAACAACAAAAACAAAACTGATATACAGAATTACTTTTCACGCTAATTCGCGACAAGAACATAAAATTGAGCAAGACACAGCAAAAAGGCGAAACAACGCTTTCTTCGATTTCGCAACAGGCACCCTCTAAATTTCTGTTTGCCTTAGCTAGAATATAATGAAATTCTTATAGTAAAAATTGCTACGCAGTGGCTTACGCTGGTATGTCGATATTCATAGCAGGCAAACCTTAAGAGAGAAATGTAAACTCCATATGAATAAGTTCTCTGACAATACTAGGTAGCTAGATTACGGATCCTTTATAAAAAATACACGACGTACGTGCCAGCGTTGTAAAAACGAGCACGCAACTCTGCTTCCTCTCCAAATGGCGCCATTACCACACGCTAGCCTTGAAAGCTTTACAATTTACGTATACTGGAATCGATCGGACATTTCCACGTGGCTGTAGGACGACAAAAATAAAAGCGCTGGGGTATCCTTATCACTAAAAACTACGACCTTAATAGACGAGCTGTTTGTATCGAAGTGACGCACAGCCATGTTTAACGTGCTTTCAGAAATTCATTTCGAGAAGGGAACTCCACGAAAGTTGCACACGGACAACAATCAACGCTGCACAGCAGCAACCAAAGTACGCTGAGGTATCGCAAAAGCTGGTATCAATAAAGTGGAAATTTAATCCACCAGCTTTAAGTGGAGTTTGGGAGAGGCTTGTGTGATCAGTCAAACCTTCGTGGACCAAACGCTGATGATCTTCCTGGTGGAGTTTGAAATAATTGTCAATTCTCGATTTCTACCATTCATATCACTCGACGCTGCAGGCGATAACGCTATGACTCCTAATCCTGTTAATGGGATCCCCAAGTGGCTTAAAGCCTCTCTGTTAAAGCACAGACGACATCAGACAATGTTGACGGAAAACGCAACTGTATGCCGATCTATTCTGACAGCGATGGGTGAGAGAATACATCCCGAAAATCGCCGAAGATACAAGTAGTTTACCAAAAGCCCTACGCTATCGAAAGGGGACATCGTAATAATCATTGACGAAAACTCTCCACGAAATCATTAGCCAAACGGAAGGCTCGTCTCATTGAAGCAAAGACGGACAAATGCGCAGCGCAACGGTGAAGCTTTCCAATGGTCTGGTTCATACTACCGCAACGAAGATCCCATTGTTTGACGGCGGCAAAGTATACTGGAAATTCATCCTTCCGGGCTCGCTTACGAGGTGGGGAACGTTATCGCCGTAGCCGGAGTCCACCGTACTTATAAGAACTAAACAAACATGCACACACATACATAGGTCACAACTGTAATCAGCTGTAATATTTTCGATAACGCTAGCTCGAAAGCCCGCATATTCGGCTACAAGGTTACTGAGCGTAGTTAGCAGCTGAAACTGAGCAAGTAGAAACCCGAAAAGTTTTAAAGCACACTCGCGTTATATATTGAAATATTAAATAAAGTTCTGTTAAAACTTCCAAATTTTACATTGCTTCTTGCAGCGAACAATACCATAAACGTGGAAAGGAATCTTAAATAATTCAATTCTTCAAAAAAGGCAGTAAATCTGATATTTAAGAGTACATAGGTATTACCAAGCTGTGTACTATTCCTAAGTTGTTTGAGTAGATTATTACTGATCATCTACAATACTCTATTCGCCCATTATTGACCATGTGTCAACATGGTTTGCTCATATTTGCAAAATAACATCAATATGATATAGATATTTTTTGGTACTTCTGACACCCCTAGATGAAACTTTTTAAATTGACAGCGTCTCGTCGTCCACTGGCTTTTTCACTGCTGCTTCTGACTGCGGCTTCTTTCTTCTTTTAGTAACGGGTGATTACTGGTTTTCTTTTACTGTTGACGACGACTTGTTTCTTATATGTATACAACTCATTTCTGCTGGATGATTACTGACTTCTGCTGACCGAAACCTCAATTAAGTATCGATATCGGTAGACTCGATACTCATCAATTACCAGCGCACCGTTCCTCGTTACATAAAATACCCGTATTACCAGAGAGAACTAATTCATATAGAGCTTACATTTCTCTCTTAAGGTTTTCCCTCAGAGAGAACTAATTCATATGGAGGTTACATTTCTCTCTTAAACAAATGGCCGGAGAGACTCTTCAGAAATTAGAATCCGACACTGATTCTGTACATCAACAGAATTGTTGGCTGTTCAACTTACGCAGCGTAACATATTGCTGTTGGTTTGCTTGGGTTTGCAAATGGACGGACGTCCAACTGCCGTAAAAGGGGAAAATATTCAATGATAAGCAAATTACAAAAACACAAGAAAGACGAATAAAAACAAAAGTCAGAGACACTGTCTTCTTTCTTTGATTTTTTTAAAGTTCTTTATTTGCAAGGTGGGTCGAGAATATTAAGCAAATTGTGTGGAGTATTCTTTAATTTTACACTAGAAACGAAATCGAGCCCATATCAGCATGTCTGCCTTGCTTTTCGCCTATATTCATTTATATGAACGAAATGAAAATACCAGGCGGCCAACAAAAAAAGAAGGCATGAAAACAAAGCAAAATCGTACAAAAATATTGCCAGTGATACACAAAATAAGAAACCAATACAATCTCATACACGCACTATACCTACACAACAAGGTCACCCACACAATGGCAAGTTTTGATTTTTGACTTCAACTTCTTGATGACAATTTTCGGTTGTGGCAGAAAACAAAATCCATTTCAATAGCAAGTACAGTGAATTCACATTTATTGAACAGCCAAATAAAACAAACAAAACAAAGTGATATACAGAAATTCCTTTTCACGCTAATTCGCGCCAAGAATTCGCGTTTAGTAATTAGCAGAATGACGTTTCTAAACAGCAGCCTGCGCTGCTACTTCGATGTTAATAGCAGAAAAGTAACATATAGCTTCTACTTATTTGAAAAAAGCTCCAAAGTCTTTTGAGAGAAATGTAACCTCTATGTGAATGAATACTTTTTGTTTTCCCTTTTTTTATCAGCAAGACCGGCGCTAACAGCTTATGTTATTTGGCTGTTATTAACATCGAAGTACCAGCGCAGGCCGCTGTGTAGCAACCTCATTCTTCTTGGCTGACTTGACACTTAACCAGGAAAAAAGAAATTTAGAAGATGGGTGCTTGTTGCGAAATCGAAGCAAGCATATTTCCCCTTTTTGCTGTGTCTTCCTCAATTTTGTGTACTTGTTGCGAATTAGCGTGAAAGGGAATTTCTATATATCACCTTTGTTTTGGTTGTTTTAATTGCCGTCACCCATTTTTATTTTAATTGTAATGATATTGTTGTGGAAATGATAGCGAAAAAAGAACATGTATTTGTTTGTCGCGATTTTTTAATGAATGAGGAACATGATTTTTGTTATTGCAATTCCCACCACCTACTTGTAATGATTTTCATGGGACTTTTAATGAATGAGGAACATTATTGATAACTAAAATTGATTCAAAATGCAACTATACCTATTTTTGCGCTAGTTATGTCGGAAAGTCGGAGTCAAATAAAACTAATTCTACCTTTACAACCAGGCAAACAGAAAAAACAGCAAGAAACTGCAAGTGTCACATGCGAATATGAGGAAAGACAAAGAAATAAATTATGCCTTCGTAACGCAACAACAAAGCGTGTGACATTTGTTTTTTTTTCTTATTTGCATAACATAAGGGAAGACAAAGAAAAAATATGTGCCTGGGTGTACGTGCTCAAAGAGACGGCAGTTGGCGGCAGACGCTTAGAGAGTAAAGTAGCAGTGGCCAGTTGTGTTAGATATTATTGTAATAAACTAATAACGTTATTAAATTTTATAACATTTAACAAATAAAGACAATCAATTGGTTTGTTACATTGGCCACGAGGTAAATTTGGAAAAGAAATAATAATTAAAACAAAAGACAGTCGTCGACTACCGTTCGTAGAGTTAAGACGGTTTTCGGCTTTCGCTAGTGTCTAATCGAGCATTATTCTTCTTTTTATGTCGCTTTCGTTTTCGGTTTTTACCGTATACATACACAAAGCTACACATAAAGTTTGCGTTCACCTAAGAATTTTTGTTAATCAAAGAAAAAATATTATCAATAATATAAAGTGTCGAACTAAATTATTGGCACAGCAAGAAATTTTAATTTCAGGCCTGGTTTGGAAAACCTATTTAGGTGATATTTGATAAAGAAAAAAATTTCTCAGGTAGAAGGATCAATTCCCAACCATGCGCACATCATTTCTATTAAATACTTATTTTAATTATTTTATTAAAATTAAAATAATAAGGAAACTGCTCAATTTCATTGAACAAAATTATTGGCACACTTCATTAAAAACGTAGAAAAAATGTAAAGAAAACCTAAAAAAACGGCAAATTAGTATTTTGTTGCTAAGCCTTTTTGTTGAATGACGGCTTTCAGCCGCTTTGGCATTGAAGAAACAAATTTTTTGGTCACTTCTGGCTTAATCAGGCTGCACTCTTCGGTAAGTGCCGCTTTCAACTCTGCTTTTGTGGGTATCACTCTTTTTTTAATGCGTCTATCTAATTCTTCCCACAAATGTCCGATTGGATTTAGGTCTGGCGATTGTGGCGGATGAGGCAAAGTGTGTTTGACATGGCTAACGCACCACATACGGACATCATGAGCCGTGTGTTTAGGATCATTGTCGTGTTGAAAAGTAAATATAATTTTTCGGCGCTTTTTTTAACATTTGTCTTGAGAATGTCCATGTACAACTTTTTGTCCATGATGCCGTCAATAAATTCCAGCTCGCCAACACCCGCAGCTGACATGCAACCCCACACCATTACTCCTCCACCACCATGTTTAACTGTTAGTTCGAGGTTTTCTTTTTGTAGTTCAGTGTTTGATTTTCTCCTCATTTGACGGCCGTCAGAGCGAAATATATTAAATTTGCTTTCGTCAGAAAAGAGCACAGTGCCCAAAAAGTCTGTGAGTTTTTTAAAATATTCTTTAGCATATGCCAAACGCCTTCTTTGGTTCACTTTTGTTATAAGAGGTTTACGTCTCGCAACTCGACAATTAAAATCGGCCACATGCAGTACACTCCGGATCGTTATTGGATGAATATCCTTCCTGAATTCTTTTTCCACCTCAGCAGCAATCTGTGTTGATGTCAATTTCGGATCCTTTTTTATTTTCCTGACGATTTTATTGCATTCACGCTCAGTCAAAGCACTAGGTCGTCCTGTGTGTTTTGCGCTTTTCAATGATGAAGCCCCCTTAAAGGGCTGCACAATGATCCTAATTGTGTAACGGCTGTCCATCATCTCACCAATCTCAGCATATGATTTGCCTTGATCGTGGAGACATAAAATTATTTTACACAATTTCGCCTTTCTTATTTCGGAAAGTAATTGACAACATTTGCGAAGGTCCCGTTGAAGAAGTCAAAATTCTCCGTAATGGTTCTGCGCTTATAAAAACAAAAGATAAGAAGCAAGCATCCAAATTAATCAAACTCGTTGACCTCGACGGTTCCACAGGAGTCGACATCACCGAACACAATTCACTCAACTCATGTAAAGGAGTCATCTACACAAACTTTTTGCGAAACATACCTGAAGATGAAATCACCTCAGAACTCAAAACCCAAAACGTCCAGGAGTGCAAAAAAAAAAGATAAAGACCAGACACTAAAAGAAACCGGACTAATTGTTTTCACCTTCTCAACACCAACGCGTCCAACGCATTTATATCTTTGCTACGAAAAAGTAAGTGTACGGCCGCATACACAGCATATTCGCACGGAACTGCCCCACCTACCTCAAGCACTTGGAACGCCAAGCTATTCGTGTGTTGGAAAAAACGGACTTCAAAAACGCTGAAAGAATCTACGCTGAACGCCATTCCCCGACTGGTTCGCGGTACTCAGAAACGCTGCGATCGACTCAGCTCACTACCAAACCTGAGAACATAACCTCAAGCTCTCTTCCAACCAACTACCAACCAACTACCAACAACCCATCAACACTTTCTGACAAAGGTCAGGGGCGGTACTAAAAGTACGTTCCGAGTAAAAGAAAATATATATCTGACAAAGGTCAGGGGTGGTACGAAAGGTAGGTGCCGATTAAAAGAGTATATCTGACAAAGGTCAGACGAGGTACTAAAAGTACGAGCCGAGTAAAACAATATATCTGACAAAGATCAGGGGCAGTACTCTAAGTACAGGCCGATACATGTTAACACAATCTGATCTAGTTAGAGGCTGTTTGCCAACTAATAATTTTATTTAATTGAAACAATGCTTAATTCCTTAAAAATGTTAATAAGTTAGTGATTATACATTAAATTTACAGAGTGAATAATGATCAACCTATTTGTGTTGATTAATCCTTCAACGGTGGACTGTATTTTATAAATTTTATTAACTGCTTGATCCCGTCCTTTTGCTACACGTTTTTCTTCAACTCGTTTTTAAGTGTTAAAAAAGACAGAGAACTGAATGATAATAAGTGTTAGAAACCTACAAACTAGTGTGGTACACCTCCAACACATAGTTTAGTAAGAAAGTTATAACTTATACTTATCTACTGTACATTTACTTATATATATGTGTTAATTTAAATTTTGCTTAAAATATGGAATAGTTATTAAGGAAAAATGGGAAAACCTTAAACAATTTAAATTAACCTAGGAAGGAGTCAGTACTTAATAGTACTAACAGGTAAATAGTAAATTAACTACTGAATATCACCATCACTGGCATCATCATTGACATTTTTTAATGTTAAAATTTGATTTTGCACGTAATATTTGTTCATAGATCATTTGGGCGTTCGCTTCAAGATGCAGTCTGGATGTTGAATAATAGAATGGAAAGTTGAGAATCATTTTGAGTAGTTTATTTTGAGAAATTTTTAGTTTAAATAATAATAAAGGGATACTGGATACTGATAGTTTTATCAACTTTTTCAATGGTTTTTCCGATATGCACGTTGAAGAAAAGTTTTTTAACCAGATGAATTCCAAGATATCTAATAACATTTACCCATGCGATCTGTTCATTGTTTATTTCCAAGGAATAGCTGGGAAGATGGCCTCTATGTGCTTCCTTGTGAAGAAAATTGCGCTCGTTTTTTCCCTTTAATTTTCCAACGCTTGAAATATGCCGCAATAGAGTCCAACGATTCCTGCAGTGCTGATGCAACTTGATTAAAGGTTGTACCCGAGCATTAAAGTGCAGTGTCATCCACAAAATTTGATGTAGTGCAATTTCCTGATGTTGTAATGTCGTAGGTATATATAGACACCAGCACATAATAGCTTTCTTTCTGATAATATACCATCTGAAAAATCTGACAACTCTGAAAAATCGATCCGTCAAAAAGCTTTATATTAGCTTTGATAGGTAAGTTGGTGCTTGAATTTTTATTAGTTTTTTAATCCCTTATGTCATACTGTGTTAAAGGCTGCTTCTACATCCAGAGTTACTACTCCAACTGATTTTTTACAATTAAATTTCTCTTTTACGAAGTTGGTTAAAATTTCGAAGGGGTGGATACAACTTAATTTGGACCTAAAACCAAATTGAGTTGGTGGTAATATGCTGTTTTCAGTTAAATGCAATTTTAATCGGTTTTTTATAACCCGCGAAGCTACTAAGTAAGCTGATAGGCCGATAGTTTATTGGGAAATCCGGAGGTTTCCCTGGTTTATGGATTGGGATAATGTTTGCAGTTTTCCACTTCATTGGAAAATAGCTTAGTTGGATACATAAATTGAATATCCGTGACAGGAATTTGAGTGTGACAGTGGGTAGATTTTTAATACATTTAAGCATTCGGTATTTGCTCTGGGGCAGGACCTTTTTTGGTTTTTAGGCAACTAATTACTTGCTTGACTTCATCAGTAGTTATGGCATGAGCCTTTTGATCCATAGTAGATTCAAGGTTGTTGATAGACCCGTCAACTAGAGAGTTTGTTCACACATCAGACAGAGATTCGGTTAAGAAGTGCTTTGCTTTCTAAGGTGCTAGCTAGGATGTTAGCCTTTTTCTTTCTTGTTGCAAACGTTTTATTATTGTGAGTGAAACTGGGGATATATTGCTGTTTGTTTTTATTGACTCTTGTGAGATTCCACAGGGTTTTGGAATTTTTAAGCAGTTTTGATAGTTTGTTATTTCATCTACAGTTATTGTGTTCCAACAGCTTCCCTTTTATCTGCCTATTAAGCAAATTTATTCGTGCTTTAAAAATGGGTAGTCTAGTTCTGATCCACTGTCTTTGAAACATATTCCTGATTTTAATGAGTTCCAAAACAAAATTCGCTAGGTTCAGACCGAACTCCTTGACCTCCTTAATGGGAACAGACCCATCTGTTTCCTCGTTCACGTCAGAATTTAGAAGGTCAACCATCGAATCAATATCACTTATTGTTGATTAAGTGCCAATTTGTGATCCCATTCTCGCTCGAGAAGAGTTTATTAGCAAATCTTTGAATAAGAATACTGAACGTATGTTTCTAACTTACGTGTTGCGCCAGTAGTGAGCTTGCAAAAAATGAAAAGTGATGAGATGATATTTGTTGATGTACGATAGGTTGGGGAAAGTGAGTTGGTGAGTTTGTAATAAAGAGACGAATGGTGGAGAGTTTGACTTTGTGACTGGCTGATATATACGTTGGCTCTTTAGGGTATTTTAGGATACAACACTTTCCAGTAATAGATAAGTTGTCCGTTGTATTTCTAAAGCAATATACCCTGGCGCAGTTTCATTTCCGATTGCTTCAGTTGAAGTCACCATCAATTAAATAGTTGCCACTGTACGTGACAACAGCAATAGGTCAGATTTAAACATTATCTTGTCATAATTTGCTTGATCAGATGAACTGCAAGAGTCTGTCAGACATTTAGCTGTTGAACCAGGAAAATATGCAGCGTAGATTTTGAAAGAGCGTCCACTGTCACTAATTATCTTTATTCCAACGTTTTCGATTAAATGAGTGTCAATTCGAGGTATTTGTGTGTGCTTTATTGTTTTTCTAATGATTACCGCAACTCCCCCTCCTTTGCTGGCATTGTGGTCTTTCGTATACACGACATAGTTTGGTATTAGAAAGCGGTCATCAGATGAGCGCAGGTCTCGCTTACAAGACAAATGTCAATTTTATTACTTTTAAGTTAATTTAAGAGTTCAAATCTCTTGTTTTTAAGGGCACGACAATTCCATGCCACAATGTTTAGCGTATTTAACCTACTTGTTTCCATAAATGAATATAAATGCAAGTTGGGTGACGACATAAAATTGTTCTCTCTTGCTAGAACAGCTGCTTAGCTTTTCGATAAATCCGACAAATGTGTTATGCAGTTTACTGCGTTAAATGTTATAATTCAATTATGAAAAAAAAAAGATAAGCTCAGTCGTGAGCAAAGTGAGTTCATCTAATGAGAAGAGATCTGAAGGAGTTTTTACAGCAGGCAGTCTTTGTTGAACGCCAGTGAGAGTATCATTATAGTTTATTGTGAGAGGCTGGAATATGCTTGGACCACCTTCTCCCATGCTGGATGAAGCGTAGTGTGACTGTAAGTTTGGCATAGCAGAGAGTTCGAAATGGTTGTTGTTATTGTGAGACTTACTGCTTCCATTTACAAGATGTCTTTTATTCATCGTTCTCTTTCCTGGAAATGTCAAATCTGAAGCACGGCACGGGCACATTTACAGTTTGCGCAGACAAATTTGCCTGTTTTATTGCATGCAGATGTTAAATGACTTCCAGCACAGAAAGCACAAGATGATTTTACGTTGCAGTTATTTAACACAAGACCAAACAGCTGGCAGTTTTTTTTTTCATTCACTTAGCAGGTACGCAATGACCACACACTGATCTCACATGGGGCAAGCCCAAGTGGAATCAAAATTCACCCAGTTACATAGTAGACTGGGCTCAGCTGGTCTTAATTGCTAATTTCTTTGGTGAACATGCGATACCAAAGCTAATGTCTCCAAACTACGTATTTGGCTACAGATAAGAACATCATCAGCCTCTAACAAATAAGCATGCAGTTAAGATTCAACTTAGAGTTCATTACATACCATAACAAAGATTTAAACAAATAAATCTAGCATTAATTCAACGGCATTAATTAAGACGACGTTACATGTGTGAGAACTGTGAGTTAATTGAAGAGAACATTAGTTATTATGTGTTGAGATAAGATAATAGGATAGATTATCAGCAGATAAGTAGTTCTACAAAAACCGATTAGTGTTGGAATATAGCCTCTAATAATCCGGGAAGGAACGTTAAAGTTTATGAGACCAAAGAAAAAATGATAATAGATACTACCAATAATTAAATTATGTAGAAACATCACACCGAGAGTAGTTCTACGACTGGCCAACGAAGGTAGTTGGATAAGCTTTAGGCGGCATCGATAGGATGGAAGATGGACATTAGGATCCCAGTGCATGTTACGCAGTGCAAACAGTAAGAACTTTTTTTGTACTGATCCAATGCGATCGCTATACATTCTAAACTGGGGATCTCATACACAAGATGCATATTCCAAAATAGGTCTAACTGAGGATGTGGCAGCAATTTAGTGGTATAAGGATCGTTAAATTCCTTAGACCACCGTTTAATGTACCCTAACACACCCTTAGCCTTATTGACGGATGAGTGAATGTGGCATCGGAAATGGAGCTATAGGTCCATCAATACCCCTAGATCATTAAATTGTGAAACACGTTCTAGTAAGTGATCATTGATACTACAACTATTTACAATTACATTTTTACTCGTTTTCGACTTTGCTTCTAGCGTCAAACCAGTGAAGTAAAGTTATAAAGGAAAAAAATATATATATATATAATTACATAAATTTTCATAACATTGTTTAATAAATTATTAAAAAGAAATATTTTAATTCCGCGGAATCTGTGGAAAGCGCTTATTTGTTGTCTTCTCCGATCTGCACTGCTGGTCGCTCCTACATGAGTGACCAGGCGGACCACAGTGCCATAGCCATCAAAAAACATAGCCTTTCTTCCATTGACATCATGCCTGCTTTTTCGAACAAAGCTGGTGCTCCATTGTTGGAGTGGTTTTCGTCGCCCTCATCAAGTAACTGCATAAAAAAGAAGCGTAAACCAAGTTCGTCAAAACGGACAAGTATTAAAAAAGTTAGCAGAAAACAAGTTTTGGATGCAAATCGATTCGCACCACTTAGTAGCGATTCCGACGCTTCTGACATGGAGCTTTCTTTTGAAGAAGTGTGTACCAATAAGAGCAAACCTTCTCTGGAAACTGTAAACGCCACTGAAACCGCTCCTTCGTCCAGTCGGCCAGAGACCACTACTCAAAATCCTATGATAAATAACCGAACTGATTCAAGGATTCATAACAAATCTCCGAAGCCACCACCCATTTTCATTGTCGGCATCACAAACATTAACGGTTTGTTAGCCAACCTTGACACTGTAACCGATCCCTAATCATACATGCTGAAAGCATCTCCTAAAGAGGGTCTGAGAATCCTGCCCTCCACCAGTGATGCCTATCGTAGTATTATACGCCAACTTGAGCTGCAAAACATTACGTTCCATTCGTATCAGTTAAAAGATGAAAGAGCATACAGAATTGTTATTCGCGGCCTCCACCACTCAACCCTCGTCGAGAACATTAAACGAGAACTTGCTGACAAAGGTCAATCTGTACGCAACGTACACAACCCAAAAAGCAGAGCTGATGGTCATCCACTCAACTTGTTTTTTGTGGACCTTGAGCCCAACGCCAGCAACAAAGAGGCTTATGATATAACGAGGCTTTGCCGTCAAATAGTTAAAATCGAGCCGCCTCATCCGTTCAATGAAGTACCTCAATGCCATCGCTGCCAGGAGTTCTCGCGGTACTGTCGCAAACAATTTAAGTGCGTCAAATGTGGCGAAGCTCACGCCACAACTTCTTGCACCAAAACACCTGATAAGCCACCTAAATGCGCACTTTGCGGCGAGGAGCACACTGCGAATTATAAAGGCTGCATTAAATACAAGGAAGCCATTGCCAGGAGAGTCCCGGCAAGACGCCCTGCACCAAGTGCCTCTCAACACCATCAGATACCTGGCCACAATTCTGTGCCTAACAATATTGTTGACGGGGTGTCGTACGCTGATGTATTTAAGAAATCGGTGTATCACCAACCGGCTCAACAGAAACTCCTACGTGAGCAGCAGAAGCTACGTCAGCAACAGCAAAAATCAGTCCAACTACCTATTCAACCTCAATCCGAGCCACAACAGTTACCAAGCAAGACATCTCTACCTAAGAGTCGTCAAAAGTCTCTTCCGTTATCAAGTCAACGTCAAATCGCATTCCCTCACCCTGTTGGAAATAATGTTTCGAATTGTCATAATTATCCCTCGCTCAGCATAGATAATACCCAATCACTCTCATCTCCTGATCAGGTCGACCAGTTATCGGTTGTGGTCTCCCGCCTGGACAGTCTCAACGAGAAATTTGGTCACCTGATTGAGATGCAGGCCAAGATGATGGAGATGTTCGCCTCCTTATTGTCTAAAAAATGAGCAGACCACACATGAACCTCGCCATATGGAACGCTGACGGCGTCCTTAATCACAGAAATGAGTTAGAAGTGTTCATGGCGGTCAACTTGATTGATGTCATGCTCATTTCCGAAACGCATTTCTGCACTAGAACATACTTCAAAATTCAGGGATATGAAATCTATTCTGCTAATCATCCGGATGATAACCGCATGCGAGGGGGCGCCGCTTTACTCATCCGGTCATCTTTACGCCACCATCCGCTGGAAACCATTCGGTCTGACTCAATTCAAAGTGTCTCTGTCAGTATTCTCACAACTCAAGGCATCCTGGTCATCGCAGCCATTTATTGCCCTCCAGGACCCCAAATATCAGAGCAGCAGTTCAACACCTTCTTCAATCAACTCGGACCTAAATTCTTAGTTGGAGGGGATTGGAACGCCAAACATCGACTTTGGGGGTCCAGACTTGCTACCCCAAGAGGTAATCAACTTCACAGGAGTATAATAAACTCTTCCAGAGAGGTTCTCGCAACCGGAGCACCCACCCTTTACCCATACGATTCCTCAAGGTCGCCCGACGCAGTAGACTTTGCTATATACAATGGCATTCATCCAACAGCTCTGGACATTGCGGAGTCATCTGACCTTAGCTCAGACCACATCCCACTATTTATTAAACTTGGATTGATTCCAGATAACATCGTATGCCGGTCCAGACTGCTCCCTACCCACGCTAACATAACGGTCTTCCATCAGTGTCTAAACGAAAGGATCAACCTCAATATGGAAATAAATTCGGACAAGGATATAGATGATTCGGTTGACTTGTTGCAAGAACATTCATGAGTCCGCCGAATTAGCCTCTTCATACCAATTCCCTTGTTCACCCAACCCTCCTCAGGCTCTCTTAAAACCTGAGGTTCTGGAGTTGGTGAGATATAAACGCAGGCTACGACGTCGCTATATGAGATCACGGAACGAATTTGACAAGGCTGCATGGAGGAGAGCTGCCCGAGAACTGAAAAATGTAATGCAAGCTGTGCGTTCGGAGCATTTCAACAATCTGTTGGCTAATGCGGATCCAATGAAAAAGTCTGGCTTCAATCTATGGCGTGCCACTAAGTGCATCAAACAACAGCCTCACAGGCATGCTCCAATCCGTGGGCCTCTAAATCAGTGGCTGCGTACGGAGACCGAGAAAGCAGAAGCATTTGCTAATGAGTTGGAGAGCCGGTTCACGCCTTTTAGCCTGGCTGACCCTGGTGACGTTGAGGAAACAAATGAAGTCCTATCGAGATGTATATTAGATCACAGTCCAACTAAACATGTCACCCCTGAAGAGGTTGTGACTCAAATTCAGAGACTGAAATCTAAGAAGAGCCCCGGACATGACCATATTGACAACAGGGTGGTGAAAGCACTCCCTTGGAAGGGAGTGTTGTTCCTGACGTTGCTGTTCAACAGCATGCTGCGGATCTGCCATTTTCCCACACAGTGGAAGTGTGCAACGATATCCATGATACCTAAACCTGGTACTCCGGAGAACTGTGTCACATCATATAGGCCCATAAGCCTGCTTCCAACGTTTTCAAAGATTTTTGAAAGATTGTTTTTGAGTAGATTGTTGGCAGTACGGGGTATTCAAGAAGCCATTCCTGATCACCAATTTGGATTTAGATCACAGCATGGCACTCCCGAACAACTGCATCGAGTCGTTAATCACATACTTACTGCATTTGAGTTGAAACAGTATTCCTCTGCAGTCTTCCTAGATGTCAAACAAGCATTCGATAGGGTATGGATCGATGGACTTCTGCATAAATTAAAATTACTCCTGCCTGGCAAACAGTTTTTACTAATTCGAAGCTTTCTTCAACGACGAACCTTCTCTGTGGCGGTAAGAGACAAAATTTCCACCTTCAGGCACATGAGAGCCGGTGTCCCGCAGGGGAGTGTCTTAGCTCCGGTCCTCTACTCCTTATATACCTCTGATATGCCTACAACTAGAGATGAGCATTCGATTATTGCTACTTACGCGGACGATACGGCAGTTATTTTCAACTCTGCCTCTCTGAACGAAGCTGCGGAGAAATTGTCCAGCTACCTGGATAGATTCCACTCATGGGCCAGGCGTTGGAATATAGCCATAAACTCTGAGAAATCAGCTCACTGTACCTTCACATTAAGGCAAGGCGTCTGTCCGGTTGTGACTTTCAACACAAGAATCATTCCGCAAATGGAGCAAATCCGGTATCTCGGTTTGATCCTGGATAAGCGTCTTACCTGGCGTGCACACATTAAGGTAGTTACAGCGCGCTGCTATGAAAAGCTCAAGAAACTGGAGTGGCTCCTCTGCCCATCGAATAAGTTATCTTTAACTAATAAAAGGCTCATCTATCTGCAAGTAGTGGCACCTGCTTGGCGCTACGCCATACAAATTTGGGGCACTACTGCTGCCTACAACATCAGAAGAGTGCAGGCGTGTCAGAGCAAGGCTCTCAGAAGATTTATGGGCGCCCCTTGGTACGTCCGCAACTCCACGCTGCATAGGGATCTTGCCGTGCCAACTGTTATGGAGGTGATTAATTCTCACAGCTGCCGCTATCACTACAGACTTTTGTCGCACCCAAATCCTCTAGCTTTCTCCCTCACCCGTATCTCAACAAGGCGTAGACTGAAGAGGCTGCACCCACATGATCTCCCTCTAAGAAGGATACAGCCTTCTATAATTAATTAAGTTAGTATAAGTCTAATTTTTTATTTTTATTGTCACGTCATTATTTTTTAAATACGACAAATGTTTTATGCAGTTTACTGCGTTTAATGTTATAATTTAATTTAAAAAAAAAAAAAAAAAAAATTTTTACAATAGCTTACTTACTAATAACTTACATTTTTCACAATTAAGTGAAAGAAAGTTTATAGAGCACCAACGATAAAAAGAGTCAAGGTCATCTTGAAGAAACTTTAAATGGGCAGGAGATAAAATAGACATGCATAGTTTCACATCGTCAGCGTAGATCAACACGTGAGAATGTTTAATGGCAACTGGCAAATCGTTTATAAAAATTTTGAATAACAACGGACCAAGGTGACTGCCCTGACGGACACCGGAGAAATAGTCTCGGATGTGACTGTATTAAACAAAACATTTTGAGTTCTGGATGTTAAGTAGGAAGTAGTCCAACTGACCAGGTTGGGTGGAATACCAAAGTCATCCAGTTTATGAAGAAGTAAGGAATGACAAACACTGTCGAAGGCCTTACTGAAATCAGTGTAAATAACGTCCATTTTGCGTTGTTGAAAAAAACTAAGGTTAACTCTCGTAAAAGGATAATTCTAGTAAATTCTTCGTAGTTGACTACTTTTTAGTAAACCCATGTCGAGAAGTAATCAAGGAAGAACGAAATGCTGAATCTGATCGGTAATTATATGTCCAAATAACTTCGGAATCGCAGACAGTTTAACGATTCCCTGTAATTCGAAATATCAGCTCTATTACACTTTTTATAGAGAGAAATAGTGTAAGATTGTTTCCAAAGACTAGGTAAAATAGGGGTATTCAAAAAAATGTCAAACAGTTTGTAGATTGGTCTATGCAAAGCATTAGCACATAGCTTTAGAATAGAACTAGGTACACCATCCCGACCCGGTAAAAAAATTTTTTTTAAGGCTTTTAAGTAATTTAAAACGGTATCATATTGGATTACCGGCATATTTAATTTGTTAAAATTACTCAAAGAATATGGATAGTAATTATTGAAGTTGTTAACAAAACTAGTAAATGTGCTTTGAAAAAATTTTGCAAAAAATTCGACATTTCTACATTGTTGCAACCTTCAACACCATTCAGTTTCATACATGTAGGAAATGGCTCCACCCTGCGCTTAATATTAATGAAATTGAAGATTTTGAGATCGCGTTTTATGTCCTCTTGGACGCAGGTAACATACGACGAGTAGAAAAGATTATTAAGGTGTTGAAAATTATAACGAGATATTGCGGAGGTAGCAGAACAAACGGAGTAGCCAGATCTTTTCAATTTTGTAAAGTTTATTAATTGAATAAGATCGCTCGAAAATCATGGTGGTGTCTGGGTTTTACATTTAGGTTTAATTCTAGAAATAAAAAGTTTGAAATATTTCTGGATAGTTCTATAAAATAACTGTGGTGCTAGTTCGACATTTTTGCAGAAATGCAAATAGGACTAGTCAGTATGAATAAGCAGATGGTTGAGTTTAACGTAGTCAGTATTTCTGAAGCAGAATACACGTTGTGATATAGGCTGTGAATTAGAGACATTATTACTTTGACGACCGGACATATTTAGAATGATATTCAATTCCATGTTGGATTTATATGCATCCTCAGGAGAGCGGCGTTTTTGTTGAGCCTTTTTCGCCAAATTTTTAAATTTCCGTAAGGCACTTTGATAGGAATCTGCCAAATCTCCGACCGGGTTTTTAAAAAGGCAGGTTCACCATGTATGTCTCAGATAACGTGCGCTTGACAGTTTCCATAAAGTTATTTTCGCATAATTGTTCACCTATAGTGTATCACCCTGCTGTTAAAACCGCTTTGTCACATTCCCAAAATTTTGGAACTAACGTTATTAACTCATCTTCTCTATCAACCTTTGGAGGAATTCATATACACAGCGACACCCTCTGGCTCTGCTTGCATCCTCTTACGACAATCCACCCTAGCAAAGATTTTTGCAGGACTGGTCAAACTTAACTCCTAACAACAAGCTGGATCTCTTTAGCTATCTGAAACTGTCTTGCATCAAACAAAAAATTCGGTTCGTATCGAGTAATTTAGGCCAACACCAAATAGTGAATTATTGAATTGTAAGTTGTCAGTCGTAACCAAACTTTGGCCTCAACCTGCCCCAAAATTTCCGACTTAGCATTACCAATGCCACAAACAGTAAACTCTTCCTTGTCAACCGTCAACTTTAGTTGTTTGGCAAGCCACATCTAAATTCTCGAAAGCTCCCGTGTTTATCCTGTATTAGAACAATGGCGGTCGCTAAGAAGCTTTGGCACTGACCTGAAAGCAACGAGGCCCGATGAACTAAGGGCAGAGACTCCTTCGAACCCCCGGCCAGCAATGCCTTGCTTGCAACCCCAGTTGGCGCTCCTTCCCACATCCCACAATTTCTGTGCAATTGGATATGATGAGTTTTAGGCAAATGTTGCAGTGAGAAACAGAACATTCTCTCGTACCACGTCGTTTGCTGAAACAGATAAAGCATAATCACGCTTCTTTATTTCATGATACCTTTGTACTGGCGTTAATCCCTCGAATTCGGGACAACCGGTTAACTTGTGCCTTTAAGAACATTTATAACACAAACCGCTGTTTACGTTTCCAGCAGTTGCCAGGTTTGCCCTACCTATGTCTTTCCTTACGTTATTCTTTGCCCCTTTATGGGCACTGCTTCGCCTCAGCTCTCTGTTCGCTAAATTAGTATGGCGTATTGCCAAAAACTTTGATAAGCCCTTCCAGAACGGCAGTGTGACGTCATCCCATTCACTGTCCCAATTTTCCAAAGTGTCTTCATCAAGTTTCGTGCATATCAGATGAAAAATAACCACCCGCAATATGTCTTCGCTTTTCCCTAATGTCTTCAACGCAACCAGCTGTGAATTTACCTAGTCAACCAATGTGCGCAGGGAATGTGCATCTGGATGACTTATTCTTTTTAATTTAAATAGCTCACGAACGTACTCTTGAAATATAATCGACTTATTTTCGATGCGATCTTTAAGAAACTTGACTGCATGATCATAGTTATCACCGCTGACCTCAAGGCAATCAATAATGTGTAATTCGGCTTCCTATAAACATGACCTCAAATATATAAGTTTGTATAAATTATCAAGCTCCGCTTCAAACGTATTAAACTAGCTGGTCCACTCTGTGAATTTGTCGGAGAACTTGGGCACCTGCAACTTGCGTAGCCAATCTGCCCTGGCACTTTGAGAGTAGTTAAACATCGAAGTCTGTAACGTTTGGTCTAGCTGACCTGAGTGACGTCTTGCCTTAGACAAACAACTCAAGATCTTCGACTTTGCTTCACAATATCCCTCTTCGAAATTTTGCCCAATATCAAAATCGGCAGCATTTTCATTGAATTTCGCTTAAATTCTTAAAAGTGGCTTCAATAAGAATTAATCGCGGTGCTAACATGCAAGTCAGCATTTGTCTTTTTTAGGGCCATCACTGCAGAGTATTCCACAATTCAACGATAAAATTTATTGCCAACACTAAAACAGTCTATGTGCTTCTGTTATCGGTTTGTCTCGCACAGTTTGATTTTACAGAAAAGGCAAAAACAGGCAACTGCAGCATCAACAGTAATTCCAACAACAACAACAAATATAAAAGAACAACAATAAAAACTATTCTAATCGAGTCTATTAACTTGTACAGCCGTTTTGTGTCGCGCACTTGATTCACCAAAAAAACCCACAACACGCAAGCCTTAGCTTCGGCTTATCGATTATCTTTCTTAATTCACTTTAAACTGTATGAATTTGTTATTTATTATCCAAGCACATCGAATAAGCACAATGCCGCGTAACAAATTAATGGTCACCAAAAGGCAAGAAAAATTTGACTTACTGTGACACCATCGGTCACTGTAGCCTCCACTCGATGAGACCCGCCTAACGTCAGTCCCGCGACGCGTTGATACTCCAAATATTGAGCTTTTAGCCTGTTTTAGACCTTTTCCCCAGGTATCAGTTCGGGCGCCAAAATGTATTCTCCAAACTGAGACCTGGCGCTTAACGCCTGCGAAAGAAATCAAAATATGGTCTCCAGACTGAAACCGAAAATTTCCTTAAGTTGAATGCTATTCCGGTCGCCAAATGATATGCGTCCGCGTTGTAGCACTTCAATTTTTAAAGTAATTTATTACAAGCCCTACGACTTACAACTAATTACATATATGCGTGATATATATAAGAATATAAGAGACAAGAAAATATTGAGATTTACTTTAAGAGACAAATTGAGCGTAAAAGCTCTGCACCACCTTGGTGTCCGGCCGCAACAAGCTCCCCGCCTTATAAGCTCCTTTCCAAACTGTCTTAATCTATGGTTCGATCGCAAGTGGGCACAACTTGTGCACATTGCAATTTACGACTCCAGAAGCAGTACAAACCGACAGGACTTGAATGCGTCCATCAGATGCAGGATGAGTTTCAACGACCCTGCTGAGACGTTATTTGCCAGGGGGTACATTATCCTCAGCCTCCAATACCAAAGCTTCTTTCCCTATTTTCGCCTGACGGGTTGACTACTTGACGCCGACCTATAGTAAAGTCAAATACTCTTTTGACCATAGCTGCCAAAACGCGTTATAGACCACCAGATTGCGCTTCCATCAGTTCACCAACGATGGCTTGGCATTGGCCTCATTCAACGGATCCACCAACGAATTCAGGAGACGGCCACCAAAAAGTGACGTCAATGATTCGAAATCGTTGGCATCTTAAGACAAAGGACTTAATGGTCTCGAGTTTATAATGGCCTCTGCATGTCACCATCTCCTTGTAATTCAACGCTATTCCATAAGGACATTGTATTAACAGTCGCTTGGCTGCCTTTACAAGGCGATCGTGGCGGAATAAAACAGAAATTTACTCCCCGACTGCTACACTGGTCGATGATATCATTTTGGACGTTTCAGCGAACAATTGGTCAGCAGCTGGCTTCAAGTCCAGGGACGCACTTACGAAATTCGTTGCGTTGTCACAATATAAGTTGGTCGGCAGCCCACGTCTGGCAAAAAATCGCATCAATGCAGCGAGGAAGGCGGCTGTGCTGAGGTCTGAAACTAGCTCCAAGTGGCTAGCCTTCGTGACAAAGCACACAAAAATGCACAAGTAGGCCTTTACAGGCCGAGGACCAAGCTGGTTAAAGTGAATCATATTAGGTCCAGCAAAGTCCACTCCAGAACGAAGGAAAAGATGCACTCCTGCGCTGACTCGCGCTGCGGGCAAGTCTCCCATTATCTGCGTCGCCAAACGTGGACGCTGACGAAAGTAAGTTACACAGATCCTAACTGTCTTGAGCGCCAAATTCCTGAAATTAGTAACAGAAAAAAAAGTCTCCTGCGTGCATGTTGACTCCACGTGCGTTCTCGACCATGGATTTAACTATGACATGATTCTAAGGCAATAAAATCGGATGCTTTATTGAAAATGGTACACTTACCTGCGACAATCTCCCACTGTCTCGCACAAGGGGAACCCGCTCGGCCTCTGACCGAAAGGAGACAGACTTTATAATCGCAAAGATCTGACTGCTCTTCCCTTTTTCAAATCTTGAATTTCGTGTGGGATTCCTGTATATTAAAGATTATATACTCCAAACACCCTCTCATATCACAACTCGTCATTGCTCTTGACCGGGAGTCAGCCTGCCCTTCGCACCACGTGCGCCATCGATAGATATACCCAAAAACTCGGATTGATTTAAGAAATGAATTTCCAAACTTGCAACCACTAATTAAGTCCACACACCCATTGACGACTGATCCAAGAAGCGCAAACATTGACTTATGCTGCTCAGGTGGTTGCTCGGTAGTTGAGCGCCATGTGCCATCAGGCCACTCACTTATCCGTAGACCGAGAAAGTCGGGTCATTTCCACCACAAGTTACAATTCTTCCATTCTGAAGGGTACATGCCACGCGACACAATGTCAGCTGGATTGAGCATAGTTTCCACTTTGAATCACTCGTTTATCTGGGACAATTCTTGAATTTTTGCAACACGATTGGCAACAAATATTGTTCACCGGCTTGCATGTGAAGATAGCAAATTCAACGCTATGGTTGAGTCCGTAAAATACTTCCGTTGATCGATTTGCATTGGCAAGCATAGCCGTATCTTGTCGACTACTTGTACCAACAACAACGCGGCGTTCAACTCTAGTCTAGGTAAAGACGTGACTTTCACCGGGGCCACCATCGACTTGGAGGCAATAAGGTTCGTGTGCACTACGCCTAATTTGTCAGTTGCCCTACAATATATCACGCCACCATACGCCCTCAGGGACGCGTCCGAAAATCCAATGAGCTCGATATGCTACATTTCGCCAAGTCGGACAACCGCTTTAGGCACAGTACACTCCTCAACTAGCGTGAACTCCTCACGGAACTTTCCCCATTGAAATGGGAGATCGGGCGGCAATTCCTAATCAAAATCGGTTTTCAGCAACCACAGCTGTTGCATAAAAACCTTGCCCAATACTAATATCGGGTTTAGCCATCCGAGAGGGATGCGAAAACTCCGATAATACCGATCGCTTCGTTATGATTGAGACAAGATCTGCCTTGTGCGGAAAACGGAAGACGTCCTTCCCGGAATCTTAGTTGATTCCCAACGTCTTCGAGCATTCGGGTACATTTATAGGTAAGTTCTGAACTTTGCCTGATTCACCTAATACAGACGAGTAACTAGCACACCATTTATAAAGCTCAAACCTTCCATTGTTTAAGAGCGTAAACAATTGAACCTTCAACTCATAAAGATGCTGCAACGAATATGCCCCGGCTAACAAATCATCATGGGGTAAGATAATAGGATAGATTTTAAATTATCAGAAGATTTAGCGATGGATTTTAGGTTATAGTGCAAATTGTATGTTTGACATAACACGCGAAATGGATCATGCATCAGATAAGTAGTTCTACAGAAACCAATAGAAATTGGAATATATAATATATATGGTTTTTGTACTGATTCAATGCTAACTCTATGAATTATAAACTGGGGATCCCATATCACATATTTACGATAGAATAATAGTGAAAGAAAGTTTATAGAGCACCAACGATATAAAGAGTCAAGGTCATCTTGAAGAAACTTTAAAGGGACAGGATATAAAATAGACATGCAAAGTTTCACATCGTCAGCATATCTCAAGACGTGAGAATGTTTAATGGCAATTGGCAAATCGTTTATAAAAATATTGAATAAAAACGAACCAAGGTGACTGCTCTGAGGGACACCGAAGGTTACACAAATAGTCTCGGATGTGACTGTTTTAAACAAAACATTTTGAGTTCTAGATGTTAGGTAGGAAGTAATTCAACTGACCAGGTTGGGTGGAATACCAAAGGCATCCAGTTTATGAAGAAGTAAGGAATGACAAACACTGTCGAAGGCCTTACTGAAATCAGTGTAAATAACGTCCATTTGGCACTGTTGACAAAAACTAAGATTAAGTAGAGAAGTTAAGTAGAAGAATTCTAGTAAATTGGTCGTAGTTGACCCCTTTTTAGTAAACCCATGTTAAGAAGTACTCAACAAAGGAAAAACGGAATGCTGAACCTGATCGGTAATTATATGTTCAAATAACTTCAGAATCGCACACAGTTTAGCTATTCCTCAGTAATTTGAAATATCAGCTTTACTACCTTTTTATGGAGAGGAATAATGTAAAATTGTTTCCAAATACTAGGTAAAATAGAGGTATTCAAGGAAATGTCAAACAGTTTGCAGATTGGTCTATACAAATCATTAGCACACAGCTTTAGATTAGAACTAGGTACACCACCCTGATCCCGTAAAAAATTTTGTTTTAAGGCGTTTAAGTAATTTAAAACTGTATCATAATCGAATACCGGCATATTAAATTGGTTAAAATTACTCAAAGAAAATGGATAGTGATTATTGGAGTTTTTATTAAAATTAGTATATGTAATTTGAAAAAATGTTGCAAAAAATTCGAAATTTCTACATTGTTGCAACCTTCAACACCATTCAGTTTCATACATGTAGGAAATGGCTCCACCCTGCGCTTAATATTAATGAAATTGAAGATTTTTTTTGAGATCGCGTTTTATGTCCTCTTGGACGCAGGTAACATACGACGAGTAGAAAAGATTATTAAGGTGTTGAAAATTATAACGAGATATTGCGGAGGTAGCATAATCAACGGAAGAGCCAGATCTTTTGAAATTTTTAAATAGTCTGTTTTTTAAGTTTTTTTAATTAAATAAGGCCTAGTGAAAACCACGGTGGTCTGGGTTTTACATTTAGGTTTAACTCTAGGAATACAAAGTTTGAAATATTTTTGGATAGTTCTATAAAAAAACTGTGTTGCTAGTTCGACATTTTCGCAGGAATACAAATAGGACCAGTCACAATTACTAAGCAGACGGTTGAGTTTAACGTAGTCAGTATTTTTGAAGCAGAATACACGTTTTGATGTAGGCTGCGAATTGGACACGTTATTGGTTTGACGACCGGACATATTTAGAATGATATTCAATTCCATGGTGGGGTGATATGCATCCTCAGGAGTAAAAAGAGGATGACTTCTGAACAAGGAGACATCATCAATACTGTCGGTAAAGACAAGATCTAGAATTCGGTTTTTGCTATTTGTTACATAGTTGACTTGCTGAAAGGAAAGATCCAGCAATTAGTCAACAAATTCGCAACTCGTTGATGAAATAACTGAGTTGCAATTCTTGGAAGCGTACCAAGAAATATAAGGAAGTTTGAAGTCTCCTATAAATGAGACTTTATCGGAATCTTTGACCAATGAAATGACATCTTTAATAGCAGTAAAGTGGGCATTGTAAACCGAATGTAGGTGCAATATAGGAGCAAATAGGTTGAATTAGTAAGCGATACTTGTACACAAATGAACTCAATGTCATCAGTATTGTTAATAGACACTGTGTCTAAGGAATACGATGCCTTGACAGAGATCAACAATACACCTTGACATCAAGGCACTACGTTTTGAGATCAATGTAGTTAAGTCCAAGAGAAGTCAATATATTTTTAACTTCTTCATTCGTAAGCTTATCCAAACTAGAAAGCACTGCCTTATATGGTTTCGTTTCCTTGTTAGCGTATGAGAAAAAATCACAGTTGTCTTCCTTGAGTTTGTTGCAGGTTAACTTAAAATTATCCGCCGAGTACATAAACATTTTAATTCCAATAGAGATTGACTTGATAGAATAGTCATATATGCTAATGCTTTTTAACAAGCCATGACATACACTGAATTTCTCTTTAAAACCGTGATAGGTGAAAGTTTATGTTTCGTAGCAGCAGCCGTAGATGTATCCTAATTTGAATACCACCGCCTTTTTTTTTTTTTTGATCGTTTAATTTTCCTGATTTTCTGGTTTTTCCTTTAGGAGTAAAAAATGTACAAGCTTTGATTGAATTTATGTCGAAGTTGAACCGATCCGAAAAAGTAGCAAGCTATTACATCTTGGTGGGTCACAACTGCAAACTGTATCATTTTCGTTACGTGGCGCTGGTTTAGAAGAAACTGTCGCAGGTGATCAAACAGATGTATTTAACATTCTTGCCGACAAATTTATTAGATATTCAACATTTGAAAGGCACATGTTTAGAAATATTTCTTCTACAGAATGCGGGGCCTTTGCAAAATTTGTATTGAGACTGCACCACCAAATTCAGGAAACTACAAAAAAGGAAATCGAGGAGATATGCTTGAAGTACAAAATCATTGACAGCTGGGCCGGCATTCTAAAGAGGAAATTATAAGAAAACGAGTCCGAAATGATCGATGCCTGTCAGATGGATGAAGAAATTAACAAGCAGTCAGAGCTAATGCGGCCTAAATTGGACGCCAAGATAATCAAGAGAATAACGCCAGGGAATGTGAATTCTACCAATAAGCAATTGGAGTGTGGCAAATGTAGTCGCCTTTCGTGTCCAGCTTTAGGTCAGGAATGCAGCAAGTACTCTCGATTTGGTCATTTTGCGCAGAAGTGCAAAACCAATTTAAAGCGGTAGGGAGCCCAAGGTAACAATGGTAACGGTAAACGACAGCGCACCAAAGCGCGTTTGGTAGAGGGAGAAGACAATACCACACCCGGGACAAGTTGCTTTAAAATCTTAAGTAACGATAAAGATGAGACGATCAGATGTCGAATAGGGGACCAAGAACTTCCCTTAAAAATTGACTCTGTATTCCGTTTCAACCTTACAAGCCCGAAAGATTGGTCAACTCTTCAAAATGCAAAGGCAATGGTATTCAACGTCCGGGTAAACATAGCTAATCAACTCAGAGGATACTTTTCAGAAAAATTGCTGCGGGTAATGTGGGTATTCGAAGCTCCCATATCTGTGGATCGTAACCCCGAAGTTATTGCTACATTTTTCGTAATCTTTAAACGAAGGCTAGAGGAAAACGCAAAAAGTTAAATTCCTTGGCCATATCTTGTCAGATAAGGAAATTGAAGGCGATCCAGAAAAAGTTTCGACCATCCTTTCATTTAGAGATCCCAAAAAAAAAAAAACAAAGAGGAAAACCGTAGTTTTTTGGGTCTGGTTACTTATGTCGACAAATGCATACCAGATTTGGCCGACCGCTCTGAACCGTTAAGGCGTCTCTGGAGAAAGACTGTGAGTTTAATTGGGGTGGAATGGAAAAGAAAGCTTTCGAGGACCTAAAATTTCGATTAGCTAAAATACCAAATCTGTCATACTGCAACCCCAGTAACATAACGCTGTTGATCGCAGATGCCATCCCTGTTGTTCTGGGAGCGGTAGTGTTGCAATTTACGGAAGGTAATGCCATAACATAATCTCGTTTGCTAGTTGGAGTTTATCTAACGTATAGAAACGGTACTCACAAACCGAAAAAGAAAGTTTAACGTCAGTCTGTGTGGTCGAAAAGTTTTACTTTTACCTAACAGGACTTGAATTTAAACTGGTAACGTACCACAAGCCTTTGGAGACGATCTTCAAGCCAATCTCTAAATTGAAAGATCGCTCGTATTGAAAAATGGCTTTTACGCCTTCATATTTAAAGAAAGAAGTGGTAAAAAGGCGACCGACCACGCGAGCAGCCTTAAAAATTCAAAATTAGAGGAATGGGCTCACATACCACGGGATTACGACTTGGTTAAACTAGTTCATTTTATAAAATGACGTTTCAAAGCCGTGGTAGACTCCAAAGTAACATACACCTACACAGTTGACAATTAACTCTCCTCGAGATAAGACGTCGATTTACGCAAACTCCTCAATAAAGGAAACTATGTTTGCAAAGCAAAACAAAAAAAATCCCCTTATTAAAAGTAGTTAAAACCGGTTTATCAATTTCTTATCAGTTTTTTCACATCAACTTGTCCAACTTCAGCAATAATATGTTTAGTAATTTAAATAAAACCAAAACCGAACCGCCCGACAGTGCAAAGCAACGAATTAGACAACTATGCCTCAAAATTGACTAAACAAAAACATTAAAAAATGTTACGGGCGGCCCTAAATACTTTGTAATGTCGAGGTTAGAACCCAACACTTTTATGGACACAACTTCGCCTTTCTTACTTCGGAAAGCAATTGACAACATTTGCGAAGGTCCCGTTGAAGAAGTCAAAATTCACCGTAATGGTTCTGCGCTTATAAAAAGACAAAATTAGAAGCAAGCATCCAAATTAATCAAACTCGTTGACCGGACTAATTGTTCTCAACACCAAGGCGTCCAACGCATTTATATCTTGGCTACGAAAAAGTTAGTGTACGACCCCTTCCTCTCAGATGCAGAGAGTTCGCACGCCTAGGCCATTCCACCAAAGCTTGCAGGTCTACCGAACTTTGCCTCAACTGCTGTCTCGAAAAACACCTAGATCCTAAAGATATGGAAACCTGCCAAAACACGACGATTTGCATCAACTGTAAACATAACAATATCACAAACTATCTACAAAGCATATTGGACCGGAACTGCAACACCTTCCTCAAGCACAAGGAACTCCAAGCTATGGACTCGAAGTTGCATTTCGGTACCCACATTTCCACTCGGTCTCTAAAGCTAGAGGTAGCCTTGGCTATATTAAGCGCTGGTCTAGGGAATTTGATGATCCGTATACTACCAAAGTACTATACACTTCACTGGTAAGACCTATTCTGGAGTATGCGTCTTGTATCTGGGATCCTCAATATCAGATGTATATCGATCGTATTGAGTCGGTGCAAAGGCAATTTCTACTTTTTGCTCTCAAAAACTTGCACTGGGATCCTAATGCTTGCATACCATCTGATCGGTGTCGTCTCAAATTGATCAACCATCCTACCTTGTCAAGTCGTAGAACGGTCATCTTATGTATAATCTCATTTATGGTAGTATTAACTCACCTTTCTTACTTAGAATGATTAACTTTAGTATACCAGCACGTCCAACTAGAAACTATTCTCCTATTACTCTTCCCTTTTGTAGAGCTTCTTATTTGCAACATGATCCATTCTATGTCTTATGCTAATCTTTTAATACCCACTTTGCGTGTGCTGCTCCTTGACCATGTGAGATCAGTGTGTGGTCATTGCGTACCTACTAAGTCAATAAGTAAAAAAACAAAAAAAAAAAGTTGTGTGTTGGAAAAAACGGACTTCAAAAACGCTGAATAAATCTACGGTGAACGTCATTCCCCGACGGGTTCGCGCTACTCAGAAACGCTGCGATCGACTCAGCTCACTACCAAACCTGAGAACATAACCTCAAGCTCTCTTCCAACCAACTACCAACAACCCATCAACACTTTCTGACGCAATTCTTCCCTCCACCTCTACTTCTCCCAACACAAATATTTCCAAAACCCCTCACCACAAATTCACCAACCCCTCTCACAAATTTTCAGTTCAATCTATAACCGATACAAAACTTTAAATATTATCAAGCAACTCTAAACATTCAATTCAAAAAAAAGCAAAAAAAATAAAAAATACCTCTTTCGAAACAAAAAATACTGCTGCTTTACTAAATAACCTCGATATCGACTTAATGTCTTAATAATTGATACATCATTTTCTCAGTGCGGCCTGCTGAATGTGTGCTGACTTGGATATTATGACAGTTAACGACGGGGACTCTCATATCTCTTTCTCCACATCAGGTCTAGCACTGCCTCAGCAAGCCACACTTCATCGCATTATACATAGTGCGGTCTCACTGCGGATTACCTGTCGACGCAGTGGAGGCCAAACTCAATATAACTGTAATTGATCAACTCAGATAAAAGTTAAATTATTGTCAAACCTCATAACCCCCTCTAATCAATATGTCTCTTACGATAATTCAGTGAAATTGTAATGGTTACGTAAACATTTATAATCAATTACAAATTTTAATTAAAAAATACACCCCAAAAATTATTTCCCTCCAGGAAACACACCTAACACCCAAACACATCATTCCAACTCCTATAAACTATGAATTGTACAGCGTTAATTCAGCCAATGGATCATCTAGAGAAGTGGCCCTCCTCATTCACAATTCCATTCAACACGAACAGATTACCTTCAATCAAGACTTTGACTCCGTCGGTGTTAATATTTACTCCAAAATTACCTTTAATATTATGTGCTCATACATCCCCCCAAACAAAATATTCATTCATATTTAAAAATATTCACCATCCGTAACCTACGAAACGTATTCAATTGCCTTAATACCCCTACTGTTATAACAGGAGACTTTGTCAGTTGGCACAATTTATGGGGCTCTCCAATCAACAACCAAAAAGGTAATACTCTGATAAAATTCATCTATCAATCCCCACTCATACTCCTAAACAACGGTTCACCTACACATTTTGGCACCCTCCACACAAAGAGATCATAATGATCTCCTTTCCCAAAGCCCATTCCAAAATTCAAAATAGACTCAGCAGACTGGCTTAAAAACGCAACCACCTCATTATATCATCGTCAGCGCCCTGTTAGCCACAACTTGAACAAAAAATCCGCAAATCTTGTTAAAATTATTCGAGGAAACGCCAACATTTTCACACCACAATCCTCACCTGCCTACCGTAACAAGCATGCAGTACCATGGTGGAACTCTCACCTTCAAAATCTCAAGAACCAAAACAGCACACAATGGTCCCTTCTTAAACGTAAGGTATCCCCAGATATCATCTTAAAATACAAAAAGCTAACGCTTTGCCTTAACGGGAAATAAAAATCGAAAACGCTCCTCCTTAGACGCTTTTACAACAGAAATCAATCCTCACAATCCTACATCTAAAATATGGTCTAAAATCCTCACTTTTTGTGGACTTAGAGATCGCTTACCAATCCATTGCATGTTATCATCTACTTCAACAACTCCAATTACTAATCACCTGCTTATATCAGAAGAATTCTGTTCTCACTTGTCCCATCAATCACATGCCTCCAACTTTAGCCAAACTTTCCGCACGAACAAATACCGGGCATCCCCGTTCACAAACTCCTACAATCTTTCATCATCAGCAATTCAAATCGACTCCCCTATCACTTCCATAGAACTTGTTGGTGCACTCTCAAAATTAAAAGGTAAAACCCACGGACTCGATCGTATATCTTACCCCATGCTAAAAAAACTTCAGCCCTCAGTTATGAGTAGACTTCTCGATCACTACAATAAAGTTTTTAGCTCTTTCATACCCCAAAATCACAAGCTCAGTAAAATTATTCCTGTAAATAAACCTGATTGCAACAAAACAAACCTTTCTTCATACCGACCTATCTCACTTAACTCTCGCCTAGCTAAAATCTTAGACAGAATAGTCCCTAACAGACTGTGGTGGTTCGTCTCGTACAACAAATCTATTGACACTCGACAAAGCGGCTTTAGAAAGGGAAAGTCAATGCCAAACACTCTTCTCTTGTTAGATTAAGTGTATCTTCTTCCCTCTCCACTAATAATCACACATTTATTGTCTCCTTAGACTTTTCTAAGGCGTTTGATAAAATAGGAATTCATTCTATTATTGAGGAATTAAAACTTTGGAAAATAGGACCTAAAATCATAAACTATGTTTTATGCTTCATGTCCAACCGAAAAATTACAGTACATGTCAATGGCCACCTTTCTACAGTACAGCCCCTTTATAACAGAATTCCACAATAGAACTATCCAAATTCACAAAAACTTTGACTTCTTTCCCTACGCAGACGACTATACCATCATTAGAAACCTTAACAAACTTACCTCCGTCTCATTAGATCCACTGTTATACGACATACTCACATGGTGCGACTATTCTGGTGCTAAACTTTCCATACCAAAATGCAAACACATCCACATTTGCAGAAACAAACGTTGTCAATACTCCATTACCACCACTCTTGCCACTATCCCCGATGTGAACTCCATAAAAATCCCCGCTTAATAAGCAATATAAGTGGACAGGTCATATAAATCACCTTATATCCTCCCTATCGAAAAAGCTCAATATCATCAAATGCCTCTCTAATAGCAAATACAACTGTAACCCTATCTCAGTTTTAACAGTCGTTAAACTCATTATAATGGCGAAAATAGATTTTGGCATTTATCTCTACGGAAACGCACCAGTCTCCCAAACCAATAGAATTAAATCCGTTTACCATTCAGCTATAAGAATGGCCCTTGGCTTTTAAAACCACGCCCATCAATAATCTTCTCTTTGAATCTGACATCTCTCCCGTAGAACATAGATCCAACCACATAACAGCCAATCTCATCAAACCCATCCTTCTCTCCAAAACATCGTCCTTAGCTAGCCCCACTAAAAATATATGTCACGCCAAAAAAACAAACCCCAAAGTTCACTCCGCGTTTTTAAATGCCATAAACCTAAATACACAACTTGAGCACACTACATCTCCAATTCCTAACATTTGACATAAATCACCATCCTGGGTACAGGTCAACTCCCTATTGAATACATCACTACAAGTCCTACCTAAATCTTCCACGCCTTCTTCAAAATACCGCCAACATTTTCTTAACTTAAAACAGTCACACAGAGCATATAACTTCATTTACACCGACGGCTCCAAGTCAGACTTTGGTACATCCTTCAGTATAGTTACTGACAACAATACTCTCAAATATATACTTCCATATCATAGCATTATTTTTTCGACAGTAATTATAGCCATCTTTAATGCAATCCACATAGCAAGGAAAAAACCACACCAGACTGCTATCTGCACTGACTCATTATCCTCAATAAATGCCATTTCTAACACCAATAATCTATCTTTTTATCCACTTCATATTAGACAAACCCTTCAAACTCTGTCCCCAAAAATTATCATCATCTGGATCCCAGGACATTGTCAAATATCTGGCAATAAAAAAGCTGACAACGCCGCTAAAACCGCCACTCTCCTTCCTCTGATCTTTAACACCAATCACAACATCCCCAACATTATTAAACACATTAACGTTATCCACAAGCAAAAACAACTCTCACTTTTTTTACATACAAACGACTTTTACAATCATTACAATTCCAAAAAAAACAACATCTATAGTTATGCTAGCCATACCCAATTTTCCCGCCGCGATCTTACTAGAATCATCAGACTACGTTTGGGACACACAAACCTAACCCATTCTCATTTATTCGATCGTACAGGAACTTCATCTAATACTTGCTGTTACTGCAACACTAATATCACTTCAGTTCATCACATCCTTTCAGAGTGTCATAATTTCATAAACATAAAACTTCATTTCTTTCCTTTTCATGATCCCCTCCATTAAATTTTCAACCCAACTATAGACAATATCTCAAAAACAATTATGTACCTAAAATCAACAAACTTGTACAATATATTATAAATATAACAAAAGATAAACACTGTAAATACAGCCTAATCATAATATTCATACACGTACATACATTATCCACAATACATTTAAACATTAATACTAGCTTAAGGCCTTTGTTGCTATAGCTTTTTAAGTTTATTTATTATTTATACATTGTAAATAAACTGTATATAATAAAAATAATAAAAACATACACCTAATATTAAATTAGTTTTAGTTGGTATATTTTCTTTTTTTTTCATATTCTGTTTTGTCAAAAAAATTTTCTTGACACTCGAAAATAACTGCTATTTTGGTATTTTCTTCCCCTCTCTTCTTCTTTGTGAAAACTTGGTTACTCCATAATATACATATGTATAAACTAAGTTAAGAAATCATAATCAGTAAGAAATATTTTTTAAAAAACCATAATATCTTTTCCTTCGACTTAAAGTTAAAAAATAGTTCTATTTTATGATGTCAAAAGACTTTCTTGGCAAAATGTATATATTTTAAGTTATTTGTAATGACAAGTGAATTACATATTTTAAGTTCAGAAATAAGAAATGACAATTAAACACTTTCGTTTTAATTTCTGTTGTACATTTTAACATGCATTGGTACAATTCCCACAAAATTTCTTTCTCCCACATTATTTGAGTTTCTGATGGTCGTTAAATTCATCGTGTTTAGAATGGCAATCCACATATTGAATTTCTGTTTTCTTATTTTCATCGTATATGCTTCATCCGTGTCCATTATCAAACGACGCACGCTAACAAAATTCGATTGCAAATGATGTTTGTCGAAAATGCTTGCGTTGTGTATGTGTTATACATTTTCCAACAAACTTGTCAAGCAAGAATCTGGGTTAACATCTCGCTCATATTGCCCGACTTATACTCAAAATATTGGGATTCATATGTAGCTATTTCAATTGTAGTGTGAACATACCTTTACTTCAGTGTTGTCGAATTATTTCATTTCTGTATACTTTTTTTGGTGGTATGTTTCACGTCAGGAAGTGAGGCTACACTGAATGTGGGTCTGCCGCCAATATCACCGATATCATAGTTTGTTGTAATATATATCGGCGAATACGGTTTTTTTACGTTTTAATTTTTAAAACCTACGAAGTACAAAATGACTGAAGCTGAGCAATATGTTAGAGTTATTCAGAGTGAATACGTCGATTTTCTTGATGATGAGGAGGACCAAGGGATTTATTCTGGTCACATAAAAGATATGATTTCTGAGAAAAGCCGCCGATTAGTTGTGAATATTAATGACCTAAAGCGTAAGAATCCACAGCGAGCGCAGGGATTACTAAGTAATGCTTCTGATGAGCAATTAGCGTTTGGACGTGCTTTAAAGGAATGTGTGTCCACCATCGATCCCACATTCGCCAAACACTATGAAGATTTCTTTGTCGGCTTCGAAGGCTGCTTTGGAAATCGTCATGTGACGCCTAGGTCGCTTACTTCTTCGTAAGGAGTTCGCATATTCATATAAAAAAATTGTTTGATAACATAAATATATATACTTTCAGTTTCCTGGGAAATATAGTTTGTGTGGAGGGCATAGTTACCAAGGTATCACTGAGTCATCCAAAGGTGGTACGAAGCGTCCATTACTGTCCAGCAACACACAAGGTACTAGAGCGAAAATATACAGACTTGGCATCATGTGAGGCTGTGCCTTCCAGTGCTGTCTATCCCACAAAGGATGAAGACGGTAATTTGCTTGAAACAGAATATGGTCTTTCAGTATACAAAGACCATCAGACTTTAACTATACAAGAAATGCCCGAAAAAGCACCAGCTGGACAACTACCACGATCTGTAGATGTAGTGTGCGATGACGATCTCGTGGACCGCTGTAAGCCAGGCGATCGTGTTCAAGTTGTAGGCAATTACCGATGTTTACCAGGAAAACATGGTGGATATGTCACCGGAACGTTTCGTACAGTTTTATTAGCAAACAATATTTCGTTGCTCAGCAAGGAGAATAATTTAGACATAAGTCGAGAAGACATAATGTTATGTAAAAAATTGGCCAGAAACAATGATATATTCGAGCTTCTAAGTAAAAGCCTTGCGCCATCAATACATGGTCACACATACGTGAAAAAAGCTATACTCTGTTTGCTCCTAGGTGGGGTTGAAAAACTACTTCCGAATGGCACACGACTTCGTGGAGACATAAATATTTTATTAATCGGAGACCCTAGTGTTGCGAAATCGCAGTTGTTGCGTTATGTGCTGAACACGGCGCCTCGTGCTATACCAACCACAGGCCGAGGTTCTAGTGGAGTTGGTTTGACAGCTGCAGTAACCACTGACCAAGAAACTGGCGAGCGGCGTTTGGAAGCTGGAGCCATGGTTCTTGCTGATCGTGGGGTAGTTTGTATCGACGAATTTGACAAAATGAGTGACATCGATCGCACTGCCATCCACGAAGTTATGGAGCAAGGGCGAGTTACAATATCGAAAGCCGGCATTCATGCTTCTTTAAACGCCCGTTGTTCTGTATTAGCAGCAGCTAATCCAGTATATGGTCGTGTATGTAAGATATTCTTTAATTTAGTTACAATTTTTTATCATTCTAAAATTTTCAGTATGATCAATATAAGACCCCTATGGAAAATATTGGACTGCAGGATTCTTTGCTCTCACGTTTTGACTTGCTCTTTGTAATGTTGGATGTTATTGACACTGACATCGATCAAAAAATTTCAGATCACGTCGTTCGTATGCATCGCTATAGGAATCCGAAAGAAGCCGACGGGGAGCCACTTTCAATGGGAAGTTCGTACGCAGATTCCATAACTGTGTCTACCTATTCAGAAGAAGTAAGTAAAAATGTATCAAAATTTGTATTTTATTTTAATCACTTTTCAATTATAGAAGATTGAAGCTGAGGTTTACGAAAGGTACAATCCATTACTACATGGAAATACTCGTAAGCGACACGAAAAGATTCTTTCGGTTGATTTTATGCGTAAATACATACATATTGCAAAGTGCATGAAGCCCAAGTTGAGTGAACAAGCATGTGAGGCCATAGCAAATGAATATTCCCTCTTGCGCTCTCAAGAAAGAGCGCAGGCTGATATTGCGCGAACGCAGCCAGTTACCGCTCGAACACTTGAAACTTTAATCCGTTTAGCAACTGCACATGCTCGAGCGCGTATGTCTAAAACCGTTACTGTGGAAGACGCTCGGTCTGCAATTGAGCTTGTACAATTTGCCTGTTTTAAAAAAGTACTGGAGAAGGAGAAGGGAAGTGTCAAGCGTCGTCGAGATGGTCAATCTTCGGATGACGAAATGCAAGAGGGTGATGGAGAACTATGGTCGCCGACTAGATCCAACAAACGTAAGCGCGGCGAAGAAAATCAGGATGTCTATGACAGTGATGAAGATGTCATGGACCCCGATACCATACATGGTGATAATTTAACAGTATTGGACAGTCAAGCCAGCATTGGCAACTCCATACCAACGATGTCCACCATCGAACCAGAACTATCCGAAATATCACACTCTCGCCTTCAGATTTTTAAAGGCAGCTTGCAGCGCTTATTCCGAGAAAGTCATGAGCAAAGTATTTCCGTTAAACGTATTACAGAAGCTATGAATGCAAACATGGCCGAACCATTTTCTGCAGGTGAGATTAATGCTGCTGTACTTCGCATGACCGAGGATAATCAGATCATGATAGCCGATGGCATCATATTTTTAATTTAAATTTTGAAAGACACATTTCAGCACTGCTTCTATTATTTATTGAAAATATGTCGTTTTTAGCAATAGTGTTTTATATGGTTTGATAAGTTTGCCAATAACTAGTGGAAAACAACTTTGGACATCAATAAAAACTTTTAAAAGTACTTCTACTAAATAGAAGATTTAATTATCTATGTGTTCGAAGTAGCTAAAATTTAGCAATGGGGTTTTGAGCTATGTTTTGAGCATCGTTTTAGTTTCTTTTATCGCTTATATAAATTAATAAAAAATACAAAAGCATTGCAGCAGACATGCCTAAGTCAAGAGTAGTCACACGAGTGGAACAGAAAAACGCACTCATAGCAACTTACGCGGGCGACACTGCAGTGCTAACCAGAAGTCCACGGAGTCTGCAACAATACGTGTGTTGCTTTGAGAAGTGGGCTCTAGACTGAAACATAGGCATCAATGTCAGCTAATGTGCCTGTGTTACGTATGCCACACAGCCATTGTCTTGCCCAGTCATATCGCTGCTAGGCTCTACTCTGAAGCACAAGCCTGTTCATAAATACCTAGGAGTCATACTGGACAGGAGACTTACATTTAAAAGACAATGGTTCAGCGGTCCGTGCTGGCAAAAGCTGGAAAAATGTCGTGACTGTTGTCCCCCAAGAGCAAGCTGTCCTTGGGTAACAAGACAACAATATAGAAGAAAGTTTTAAGCCCTATGTGGAAGTACGCGCTGCAAGGATACGGCATAGCTGCTAAGTCGCATATCAATAAAATCAGAATTGCTCAACCTAAAACGCTTAGAAAAATCTGCAATGCTCCCTGGTACATGCGTACAAGGGATATCGAAAAGGATCTTAAGGTTCCAAAAGTCGGCGATGTTATCCAGGCACAAGCAGGGAAATATCTAGAGCGCCTTGGTTCTCACCCAAATGCACTCGCGAGACGGCTAACTTCGAGAGCAAGAAAGAGAAGAGTCAAAAGGTTTCACCCACAGGATCTTCCTACGAGGGTCATCTCATAAGTTACTACTGTAAAATTTAGAAAATTTTCTATATGTAAATAAGTAATTGTAAATATGTATTATTCATTATAACTTGTAAGTCCATAGGTTTACATTATTTTTTATTTTTGTTTTATATACAATTAGGTAAGGCTGGCACTGGATATATTAGGAAACTAGTTAATAATTATTTTAAATAAAAAGAAATAAAAAAATAAATACCTTCTCACTCAACATATTTTTTGTAGCAAAGTTTCGATTTCTCTAATTATATTATGCAAAGCGCAGGCGGCTACTGTTATTATTTGCACTTTTTTGGGTGGCAGTAAAATTACAGTATCAAAAAAAATTTTTGGTAAGCATACCAAATGCGCATTCAACTATTTGTCGTGCTCTGGGTAAACAATAAATGGCAGTTTGGTTTTAGGAAAAATCACGGCACCCCGGATTTATTAATAACTTGCTTTCCAAAATTTGAATTCTTGAATACACCACTATTGCAATTTCTGAAGATGTATAGAATGGAACTTCTTATAGTTATAATAATCTGATCCTGATCTTGGAAGATACTGTATCCTTATGTGCTTTCCATCTATAGCTCCCAAGCAATTGGGGAAGTTCCACATCATACTAAATGCATCAGCTATAGAATTCCACTTCTGAACATCTGGTTTTGGCAAGTAAATGGGTGATAGTATTTTCCAAATAGCTTTGCAAGATTCCATTACAATTTGTTCAATGGTGGACGCACCGCAGCGGATATGATAGAGACTTGAATGTTTCCCCAGCTGCTAAATACCTGAAATAAATTATTTTCAGATTTTAGTTTTTTTAATTTTAAAATGATCTGTTTTTTTTTTTGGACATCGCTGCGTAATGCCTATTTCAGATATTTGAGGGAAGAAAATAACAAACCATCAGGATCGAGTGGCAAACAAAGAAAAATATGGTACTTAGCTGATACGATTTTGAAGGACTACATTAATGAACTCGCAATTCTGCAAGCAGCTTAGATAGGCAAGACACTCAGGAGGCTGTTGACGAAACATTAGAAGTTGACGCTCCAACTACCCATTCTAATAGAAGCTCTCCCATAAGCTGTCACGTTCCACCTAAAAGGAGTGGGTTGATGTCGGAAATGGTAGCTGGGCCAATGATAGAGTTCTTGCAATCAAAGAACAAAGGAGAAAATGGAAGAAAATGCAAATGCATTATTTTTTAAGAGTTTAATTGATGATTATTAAAAGCTGAGCGCATTGGCAGTAAAAATTTACAATATTTCGGCGCCGTGATGGCGGGTTCTACGACAGAGGTAGAAGAAAAATATGTAAGAGAAACAGAGAAGGAATACACATCAGACGTATAATTTTTTTTTTTTAGTGCGCGCTGCTCAGCGTGCAATGAATGATAAAGAGAAAAGAAAACGAAAACAGAGATGAGCTGCGCTGTGCTCGCAGTTGTTGGCTCGCTCGTGAGTCATGACACCTGAGGTTCGATCTATTCGAGTATGCACAAAAATTGCGACTGTCGTGACACCAAAGAAGAATCAACGATAGCTTCGGCCGCGAGGCTGTGTCAAAATAAATATAACCAAGCAAGCGGCAAGCGCACGACTCAGTCGAATTTTGACCTCTAGACAGAGGTCAAAGGCTTTTGTTCTTTGGTTCTATTGGTAGTTACCTTCTATAGTTCTTTGGATCTCTTGGCAGTTAGTTCGATAGGTTATATATAATTTGGTATAATTGTTAGTATTATTATAGTTATTAGTATTATACTGCTTATTATGCTTATTATTAGGCTTTCCCTTTGTAATTTTGGCTCTTTTCTCTAGGCAGCTTCGTTTATTTGTTAGTTGTATACTATATACTGTGTCACACTTAGGCCTATTGAAGTTTCACTTCTAGCATGCGCTCTTAGTTGCACGCGAGATTTTTGGAACGAAGTTCCTTTACGCGGCTTGTTTTTATTTATTTATTTATTTTTTTCATTGTAGCTTAGAATTAATCCTAAATTACAATACTTTTATAGCCAGAGCAACGAAGGCCTTCAGGCTGTGGTAGGAGTGAAATGACAGAAAAGTAACGAAAAGCGTAACAACGTTTTTGTGGTATTTCGTTGTATTTTTTGCTGCGTTTTGGTGCCTGGTGGTACTTGTTGTTGTTATTTATGTATTTATGTAAATGTTTATTTATTCAAATATTTATTTATTCAAATATTTATTATCAAAATCTCGTGAGTGCTAAGCACACTCACACATTTTATTCTTTATCTCCTTTCGCGGGCTTCCTTTATTTGTGCATATTATTTATCATTTATAAACTCCACATCAAGCACTGTTAAAAGTTTTTTCAGTGGTCCAGCAGGCGCTGCTAAAACTTTCGTTAGACCCATAGTGGAAATTTATAACAGATTTTATGACACCGATGAAATGAGTACCGGAGCCGGGTTTTTCGGACCAAATACAAGGATCTCCATTGCCACGGACGAATGGCCCACTATATTCCAAACCGAGATCCACGCCATACACATATGTGCGCGCAACCTCATGGCAATGGCGAAGTCATTCATCGAGGCATGATTCAGAGTTGTCACCCTAGACCTTTGAGCACGCAGAGGGCCTTCGCCAAGCCAAACTGCTGATCGGATCTAAGACTGCTTGTGGGCTACTTAACTGGTCACCACCGCCATCACCGCCATCAGCAAATTACCATCTGCACTCTACCATCTTACTGCTTAGAAGACGCAGAAACTATTCTTCACCTCGGCGTTGGCCAAACTTCGTCTAGACTTCCTGGAACAATACTATGTGTCACCTGCTCTGATTAGGAACTCTTCGACAAAGAACCTTCTATCCTTTATCAAAAAAGCAGAGGCATTATTGTCTTAACTAGGGTATAGGGTACAAAAAAACCACTCTGGTCGTAGTGCCCACTTCCTTCACAAGTATCAACCATCGATAAAATAAGTATGATCAGCCCAGAGCTTTTAGTGAAAATTTAGTTGCGTTTAAAAGAAATAACCAATAATCATAACGAGGAATTTGGTGGTATAGATAATATATTTATTGAAGCATTGCGACAACTACCACCGGTAAGAGCAACACAAGTAAGCCTATTAGAACACACATGGTTGGACCCCATCTCTGGCGAAAACTTAAATTTTATCAACTCAACCAAGTCAAGAGACAGGTTAATGCTGCATTTTATAATTTACTAACTAAAGTAGGCTACGATGAACCATTAGAAAAACAAGAAATTGAGTTGATAGAATTGTTGAGTCCTAATCGACTCTAACACCTGATGCAGTGTTACCTGCTCAACTTTCAGGATCGAGAAATAGGTAAATTGCTTGCGTTAATTTTAACTTCACTTGACTCTTTTATTCGCAATTTGAATTTATTGCACAACTGCTTCTCCTTATGTCTTAATGCGTAATGCCGTCAGCTTCTCTCCATCACGAAGCTGACGGCTGTTATCTCTAGTTAACATTAGCTTTCTTTATCATGCTTAACAGAAAGCTTTTGTTTCTTCAATTTTTAGTAATGACTTAACAAGTTAAATCATTTGGTAGTGGTGCGATGTGATGAATGGCACGCTTAAAGATGTCTGTCCTCTTTTTAATTTCCGCCACGCGGACCTTGCCGTCTGAGCCTGGTACTGTTTTGGTGATCACGCCGAATATTCATTGCTGGCACGTTGTCATCGCGTAAGACTACAACTGCGCCTTTGAGACACGGTCCGCTCTCGTTCCATTTGTAGCGATGCTGAAGGCTGAGAAGATAGTCGCGCGACCAATCCTTCCAAAAGCGCTGTTTGATCGCCGAGATAAGTTGCCAACGTTTTAAGTAGCTCAGTTTGTCGGTTGGTGGTGTTTGAACGAATGTGGGCGGCAGCGTTGAGAGCGTTGTTCCTATTATCATGTGCGCCGGCGTGATTGCAAGGCCGTCGTTTGGATTGCTCGTGTCCGCTGCGATCGGCCGCGAGTTCAGGACGGCTTCGAGGTCGATTAAGACGGTTTGTATTTCGCCTATCCTTAATAGGGCGCTGCCGAAGGCCCTAAGAAGAAAATGCTTCGCTGACTGGCCGTTTTCCATTAACCTCCAAAATGGGGTGCTCTCGGTGGGATGAACACGAAGTCGACGTTGTGAGCTGCAGCATAGGTTGCTAGGGCATCCATGTTCAGTTGCAGTTCCCGCAGCAGGCGAGCACTTCCAACAAAATTGGTCGCGTTATCGCAATAAATGCCATCCACGAACCACGGCTTCCGATGAACCTGGATAAACATAAAATGAAAGTGTTAGAAGTTCAGTCTTTCACTAGCTCTAGGTGGACTGCCTTTGATGTAAAACAAACAAATACAGCTATGTAAATTTTTACTGGCTGCTTTCCGCGTATCCGTAATGATACGCTTACGGGGCCAAACAAATCCACTCCGCTTATTTCGAACGGTCTATGGCCCCGTAATCGATCAGCGGGTAAATTTTCCATTATTTGGGACAATAGTTTGGGTTTGTACCTGAAACAATGTAAGCAACGTCTGACAATGTTGTTACATGCACGACGTGCATCGATCAGCCAAATATTCTGACGAAGGAGTGATAATAATGCCCGTGGCCCTGCGTGGAAATTAGTACGATGCAAATGTTGAAGGTAAAGAGTGATGAGTTTACACTAATTTGGCATCAAGAAGGGAAATTTTGCATTGTGGGGTAAAGGTGCTTGCAATAAACGACCGCCCACACGCAACAACGACAGTGTTCGGTTGCCATCGCGCTCCTGGCTAATAAATGGACTTAATCTTTGGTATAATAGTGAGAGCTGTATAGATTTTTCTATCTTTTTTATTTCGTTTGCGAATGCCTCTCGCTGCACAATTTGAATTATAGTTAAAAATGCAGTTCAGACGCTGATGGCACGAGAGAGATATATTGACTTCCCTATATTCTTTTTACCCAACGAAGGATGTTGAATACAACTCGTAAGGCTAGCAGATATGATAAATGAAGAATGTTCAATGATTTTGAAAATAGGATTTAATTCGACATCAGCCGCGTTAAAAACGTTGATACCCTTTTTCTTTTCGAGCGTAATTTGCTCACCAGTTAATTCAATATGTTTATTTTGTGGCCAAGACTTGCTGTTCTAAATTTTTTGTTGCTAGGATTTTCCCTTGTTGTTACATCACAAAATGACCAATTCCCAGTGATGTCCTGAATATCTGCTACGAGAGTATTGAGTTTGGTTGGGTGAGTCTGCATCCAGTGTAAAATCACTTCCGAATCTGACCAGAAGATCACGCTGTCGACTTGGAAGTCGATTATTTGGGACACTTCACTCCAGAGTTTGGCTAGTAGATGCGCAGCGCATAATTCCAATCTAGGCACAGTTTTCGTTTTGCATGGTGCAATCCGTTATTTGGAATTGAGCAGGCGTACTAGTACACCATTAGGTTACTCACTTCGAACATATAAACAACATCCATATGCTGATGTAGATGCATCGGCGAATCCATGAATTTGGCAAGATTATTGTTTGGATATCCCAATGTGTCGTGGTATAGACACCGAGTCGATTTTCTGAAAGGAGAGCAATATGGATTACCACACTCGAATAAGTGGTTTTGGAATGGGGTCATCAAAATCAAATTTGAGCAGCCAGATATCTTGGATTAATATCTTCGCCCTTGTGATAATAGGACAAAGCAGGCCTAATGGATCGAACAAATGGGCGGTGAAGGCCAAAATCGATCGTTTAGTTGCGACAAACTCCTGACCCATTTTTGGCATGTCGTATTTAAAAATATATTCCTTCGGGTTCCAAGTTAGGCCCAGCGCCTTTGTTCTTTCGTGGTCTCCGACTAATGCATCTGAATATTGATGAGTGTTGAACTGAAATTCGCTGCCCATTTTGAGATTGAAAACCCGGATACTCCGAGGATTTCGGTTAACTCATGACGCAGTAGATGCAATTCTTCACTTGTATCAGCTCCGGGTAGCAAATCATCCACGTTAATGTCATTTGTAAGTGAGAAAGAACAACGAGGGTGTGATTCAGAATATAGGTCGCGAATATGTTTGAATTGCCTAAAATGGAGCACAGGCCATTTCGTAAGTGACTGAATTCAGGCAATAAATTTGTAATGGATTTGTAGGGTGCTCGCTCCATATGATTAATTGAAAATTGCGGTCTTTTTCGTTGAGTTCCACTTGACGGTACATTTTTATTATGTCAGCGGTTACCGCCTGTTTGCTAAATCGGAATCTCAAGAGTGTGGCATATAGACATGGTTGAATCGTTGGGCCCACCATTAGAATATCATTAAGGTTCATTTGAGACGCTGTTTGACTTGATGCATCAAAAAAAACCCTTAGTTTAGTCGTAGAGCTTTGGTAAGGAATAAAATAATTAAGCTCTCTTGGGATAGAGTTATCGGTAGCTGTCATGTGACCTATATCGATATATTCTTTCATAAAGGATATGTACATAGCCCGAACTTCAGCTTGTTTGCCCATAGTGAGAAGAATCTTCTTCTGGCAGTTACAAATGATGAGCCTAAAGTTTTTGGGCTTGATTTAAAGGGTAAAGCCACACTAAACCACACCGAAGGTAATCTGACAATATTTTCAATAAACGATTTCTCGCAAAGCCTTTGTTCTGGGGTGTACATTTCTGCATTGGTTGCGTTTGAAATACTTTCTAGCTCCCAGAATTTGCGAACTAAGGTATCAAGAGGACAAGTGTTCTGACATATACTTATCATTGAATGTGTTTCCGGTTGGGCTTTCTGTGTGGATTTATAGCGTACAGATACTACCCACCCAAACTCTGTATTCCGCAACGTCGGAGATTGACTAGTTGGCTTGATTCGACCGTCCTTCAGCAGATCAAAGAAAACATCTGCGCCGAGTAGCAAATCTACTTTCTGAGGTTTGTTGACTGCCGGATTGTCGAGTACGATATCATTGGGAATATTCCATTTGGCAGGTGGAAGTGATCTATCTGGTTGGTGTGATTTGATTGATTGTAAGACTATAAATTCTGCGCCTAACTCGAACGAATTTAAGCGCGACGAAACTGATGTATGTACGACGTGATGGGCAGATAAGGCTGAATTTCCAATCCCCAATAGATTCACGTTTTACGATACTTCGCTAATTGTATTTGGTTGGTTTGGTTCTTGGTTCTTGGCTATATCTTCAGTGATAAAATTCATTTGCGATCTGGAGCCCAAGAGAACTCTAGCGTACTGGTGCTGACCTTGCTGATCTTTGACTTTGACCAGCGCAGTAGCTAGCATCACAGTATCACTTTCGGTTGTCAAGACACTATTTAACGACGATACCGCTAACGCTTGAGGAGTTCCTGTTAATGTTTGGGATTCCCTGTTGTTTACTATATTGTTTTCAGGGGTATAGCGATGTAGCAAAGTGTGATGACGCCTAGCACAAACTTGGCAATGATTTAATTTGCACGAAGATACACCATGTCCTTTAATTTAAAACGATTTTCGACAGGAATAGCGGAAAATGATTTACACACTTGTATAAAGTGGTCTTCTAACTTACAAAACACACATTTCGAATCTTGAACATGTCTTGCCTGCGAAACGGACAGTGACGTTGTAGTATTCCGTTTTGACCCTGAATCACGGTTAAATTTTGCTGCTCTTGCCTTACCCGTCATCGATTCTTCAGCGGACAAGTACTGGTATCGCTTGTTAAGTGCAGCTTCACAGTCCTTCCATAGTGGGAGACTTTGGTAATCCAAAGCTTCTTCCCATTTAGATCGTGTTTCCGAGTCTACCTTTGGCATGACTATGTGAATGAGAATTGCAATTGCGATCGCTGTGTTATCCCCTATAGACAACTGAGATTCATATATTCCAGTGAACGAGTCAACCATGTTGCGTAGAGATGAGGCAGACGGACTTGATATAACAAGATGTCTTGAAATTCCATCAAAAAACGTTAGACATTTGTTATTATACATGCGATTGAGAGCTGACAATGCTTTTATATAATTATCTTCAGTTACTTGGAATGCCCCAAAATTTTTAAATTTTTCAACATTAGATAATCCTTGATTACTGTCTACAAGACTGTCGAACATTCCTCTAAAACTTTTATAATCAAGGTAATTACCTCTGAACTTTGACAATTTCATCTTTAGCAGTTGTCTGTAATGAAGTGATGCTTCATGCAACGTTGATTCTTCACGAGGTTGCTGATTGGGACGCGTCGATAGTGACATGAGTAATGCCTTCGTGGTGACGCACAGATCTTCAAGATCTGACCTAGATGACTCATCCGAATTAATGTTGTCTATCTCAGTATGAAGACGCAATGCGTCGTCAATGTATTTATTCAAAATTTACATGCGACATTCGCCTTCAAGCTAAACGAAATAGCCTGATCTTCAATTGACTTTTTTATACGCTTCATATTGTTAGTAACGGCGTCTAATTGTTTTACAGACGCGCTAAATTCTTAATCAATACTGAACTGGTTGTGATTGCCAAGAATTCTTCTAGGCATTTTGCGTTTATTCGCGACAAACTCAGATTGCTTAATATAGCAGCGAAACCTATAAACAGTGAGTAACACAAATCTATTTATTTGGTTACCTTGTTTTGCTTTATGGCGAAGCAATGTTGAGCTTAATGCTCAACCGAAATAAATGTAAATAATTTGCAATCGAAATCAATTAAAATAATTCATAATAACACCTGAGCGAAGCGTCTTTATGTAAGTGGATGGTTTCGTATGTCCACTGCAGCAACGAAACGAAGGAATATATGCAAGCGAAGCAATATAAGAAATAAAAATAAACGAGATGAAATTCCCCACTGGTATAAGGATGCCCAGTGTGCATATGAATGTTTTCTTAAGCACTTGTCTGTCTATGCCGAATTTTATTTATACATGTGAATATACATATTTAATCTTGTGAATCATAGCGGTAGCAAGATCTAACCAAACAGCTGTGAAATTAAATAACTGGTGAAAACGAAACCCCTCGTAGCTGTTAATTACTGTACACTATCAGGAACAGTATTAGTAATAGCAGGTGAGAGACTTAAATAACAAGTGATTGTGCGTATATGTACTGAACAGCTGATGCCGTTTACGAGAGCGAGAAATAGTGTTGTGTTGTAACAATTTTATTAAAAATGCGGTGCTTGTTTAGATATGTACTGTGACCACTCTCAATATATTGAGGTATATGCATACATATGTGTGTACATATGTCTACTTTAATGCGTGTGTTTTTTATAAACTTGGTGGCTTCTCAAATAAATTTAGGCAGTTCTTACCTGGTTGGAGTTACGTTCCTGATTCCAGTTTCTGTGAAAGCAACTCATCCTGGTTTCTACAATCCTGATTCGTGATACTATGTAGCTGGCGAAGAGCCCACCCGGGGGCACCAAAATGTTGATTCATAACTGACTCTACCACCTAATGCAGTGTTGCCTGCTGAAGTTCCAGGCTTGGAAAATTAGTTAAATTGCTTTGCGTTACTTTTAACTACACTTGGCTACTTTATTCACAATATAAATTTTTTGTACAACTGCTTCTCCTTATGTCTTAATGTGTTATGCCGTCAGCTTCTTTCTATCACGAAGCTAACGGCTGTTATCTCTATTTAACATTAGCTTCTTTTATCATGCTTAACAGAAAACTTTAGTTTCTTAAATTTTCAGTAATGACTTAACACAGAGGAAAACACAATTTTTTTCATCTAAAAAGTGGATGTTTGTACGTCTATACAGATAAATAAACATGTCCCAAGCTTATAGAGTCAGCACTAATTGACCGGACAGCATGAAAATTGGTGGATGCGTGGATGCTACATGGGGAAGGTTTGTATGTAATATTTCATATGAAAGTCTCCCGGTGAAGTCGGGAAATTCCATTCAATTATTTTTAATTTAATTATATGAAAAGGTCAAATTCGAAAGTCTGGAAAAGAAAATTAATTTAAAAAAATATAATTAAAATTTAAAATGTAATGCGTTATTGACGGTTATATCTATGGCGTCGAAATCAAAATATTCGTCGGCGTACGTGTACTGAAATGCAAGATTATGACTGTCGAGTCCAATGACCCGATTTTGATAAAAATTAATTGATTGTGTACATCTAACGAAGAATAACTTTCAATTGGGGTTTTTTTAATTATATCGTTTTAGTGATTTAAGCACGAAAGGTAACACAAAAAATGTTTTTGTCGTGTACTTATATATGGAGATAAAAGCAACCACGAAATATGAAGAAGGTGAACATGAATGATATTCTCTAACTTGCGACGAGTTGAAAAACGACTGGGAAAGATTCGTATTCTGTCGTCAGCATTTGCGGAGGCGACGCTGAAGCGAGTGTATTGAGAATTAAGAAATATGAAAATAACAACACCGCGTCAATTCCAAATTTATATTGCATTACAAAAGTGTTAAGGACAACCCGATTAACGGGTCTCAACCTCACGTAAAATGTCCCTCCACGCATTCCAGTCTTGCGCTATCCTTCTCCTGTTCAGAATTCTCAAGTTCGACAGAACCTGCGTATCTTGGTCCTTCCACCGGAGTTGAGGTATTCCTTGCCGTCTACGCCCAGCCACTACCGCGTCAAGTGCATGACTAGGTGGATCACCTTCATCCATACGAAGAACATGTCCAAGCCAGTGAATATGTTGCACGTTAATACTTTTGACTACGTCAATGTCATCGTATAGTTCATACACCTCGTCATTCCATCGAATACGGTAGTCATTGCCAATACGAATGAGGCCAAATATTCTTCGAAGAATCTTTCTCTCGAATATCTTCAGGGCTGCTTCATCGGTTTGAGACAAGGTCCACGATTCTGCCCAATACAACAGAACTGGCAGGATGGGTCTCTTGTACATTGTTATCTTTGTCTTACGAGAGAGGGCCCTACTACTCAGTTGCCTATTGAGCGCAAAGTAGCATCTATTGGCAAGAGTTATTGTTCTTTAGACACTTGATATTGACTTTAACCTCATCATAGCTTGGAGGTGGTACTTCAATTTCGTCCTCCACGATTGCAGCTAGTTCTACGCTGGTGGTATTGTCGGTATCATCACCTGCAACCAACTGTGAGAAATGGTCTCTCCATAGACCCAGTACAATGTGCACATTTGTGAGAAGATTCCCATTATCTTCACGACAGGCCAGAGATGCCAAGGTCTTAAAACCTTGAGTCAGACGCTTGACTCGTTGATAGAATTTTCGGGCTTCGTTTTTGGTCCGATGATTCTGGGCCGCTTCTCCTTCACGCCCTTCTGCTCTCGCTTTTGTCGCCTGAAAAGGCACTATTCTTTTCTCCTCTTCGCCTTGTAATGTTCATGCATGGCTCGCGTAGCAGTTGACTGGAGCGTTTTTCTATAGGCTGCGTCCTTTACAGCCGTGGCTACACGACACTCGTCGTCATACCATTGGTTTCGAGGTAGTGGGCGCTGAAACCCAATGGTTTCTTCCACAGAGGCGCGCATGGAGTGTGATATGTGCGCCCACATATCGCCAATGTCACGGATAACCGAGAATTGATTGAGGAGATCTGAGAGTCGAACGGAAAAGGCCCTCGCCTGTGATTGCAGCTTATTGAAGTCAAGCTTCCATTGCAAACTTGTTGGGGTTTCTCTCAAGGCACTTATACGGGTTCTTACCTTGGCTGCAACAAGGTAGTGGTCAGAGTCGATGTTGGGACCACGGAAACTCCGTACATCAAGTATGTTGGATGCATGTCTTCCATCAATCACGATGTGATCAACGAGACATCCATGTTGCCTTATGAATGTCATGATGTTTGAATCTCGTTCTACCAATCACCATGTTGTGAGCTGCTTCGAAGTCTATTAACCTGAAGCCATTGCCTGAGGTTGTTGAATGCAGGCTGTGCCGTCCAATAGTAGGAGATAAAAATTCCTTCTTGGCCGACTTTGGCATTAAAATCTCCAAGTACAATGTTAATGTCATGAGTCGGACAGTGTTCATAGGCGCGCTCGAGTTGCGTGTAGAAGGCATCTTTGATCACATGGTCCTTTTCTTCTGTAGGTGCATGCTCACATATGAGACTGATGTAAAAAACCTTGCTTTCACTCGGATTGTAGGAAGTCGGTCACTCACTGGTGTGAATCGAGAAACCAGGGACGTCATTCTGGGCCCGACCACAAAGTCACAGCCAAACATATCTTGGTGCGGATGGCAGCTATAGTACACGTCACAGTTTGCTTATCTTAAACAACCCTGTCCTGTCCATCGCATTTTTTGTATAGCAGTGATATAAGCGTTACATTTCTTGATGGCATTTACCAGCTGCATGGAGGCACCTGCCCTATAAAGGGTGCGGACGTTCCCGGAGCATATTCTCAAATCTTTAGCCTTATTCGTTTGCCATGATCGTCAACGTTAAGGGGATTCTGTATCCGAGGCTATATTACGTGTATTTATTTACGTGGTTTTTTACGTTTTTTACGTGGTGGGTTATAAGCCCTATGAACAACCTCCACCGAGGGTTTTTTTCGCCTGATCTCCAAATTTAGGTTTCAGAAATGGAACAAAATCCTGAATATGCTAAGGGTTTTGAAAAGGGCAAAAAAAAACTTATATACTAAATGTTTCTGGAAACAATTAGCAGAAAAATAAACTCGCTTGGACCTCCAGTCCGTGATGGTAACGGTTGGCAAAAAGTAAATACCTAATAAATGATAAATAAATGATACAACTAAATTTGCAAAAAATTAATTCAATAAAAATTAAATAAATAAAAATTAAAATAAATTAATTAATATTAAAGGTATACAAAGAATTCGGTAAAGAAATTGAGGAGACACCTAATATAAATTGTGAAATTGGCAAAAATATAAATAAAGCATTCGCTGCCTCCGATAACGACAATGACGAAATAACCACAATTTTAACAAGATAATAACATAGTCGCTGATAAAGAAAGGATTACATTATTGCCAAAAGCAAACTGAGGAGCAACACTCAAACGGCAATCACTTGGAGTCCATTAAGGGATATTTAGATGACATATCTCGTTACCAAAGAAAGAGGTTAGAAAGTGAAGAGGAACTCCATGAAATTTATATCCATTTTATGTTTCTTTCTTCAAAAAAATAAAATTATTTATAAAAATGAGAAAAAGCATTTATTTCTTCTTTGTCTTTCCTCATATTCGCATGTGACACTTGCAGTTTCTTGCTGTTTTTTCTGTTTGCCTAGTAGTAGAGGTAGAATTAGTTTTATTTAACTCCGACTTTCCGACATACCTAGCGCAAAAATAGGTGTAGTTGCATTTTGAATCAATTTTAGTTATCAATAATGTTCCTCATTCATTAAAAGTCCCATGAAAATCATTACAAGTAGGTGGTGGGAATTGCGATAACAAAAATCATGTTCCTCATTCATTAAAAAATCGCGACAAACAAATACATGTTCTTTTTTCGCTATCATTTCCACAACAATATCATTACAATTAAAATAAAAATGGGTGACGGCAATTAAAACAACCAAAACAAAGGTGATATTCAGAAATTCCTTTTCATTCCTTTCATGTGAATTCACTGTACTTGCTATTGAAATGGATTTTGTTTTCTGCCACAACCGAAAATTGTCATCAAGAAGTTGAAGTCAAAAATCAAAACTTGCCATTGTGTGGGTGACCTTGTTGTGTAGGTATAGTGCGTGTATGAGACTGTATTAGTTTCTTATTTTGTGTATCACTGGCAATATTTTTGTACGATTTTGCTTTGTTTTCATGCCTTCTTTTTTTGTTGGCCGCCTGGTATTTTCATTTCGTTCATAGGCGAAAAGCAAGGCAGACATGCTGATATGGGCTCGATTTCGTTTCTAGTGTAAAATTAAAGAATACTCCACACAATTTGCTTAATATTCTCGACCCACGTTGCAAATAAAGAACTTTAAAAAAATCAAAGAAAGAAGACAGTGTCTCTGACTTTTGTTTTTATTCGTCTTTCTTGTGTTTTTGTAATTTGCTTATCATTGAATATTTTCTCCTTTTACGGCAGTTCGACGTCCGTCCATTTGCAAACCCAAGTAAACCAACAGCAATATGTTACGCTGCGTAAGTTGAACAGCCAACAATTCTGTTGATGTACAGAATCAGTGTCGGATTCTAATCGTTTCTGAAGAGTCTCTCCGGCCATTTGTTTAAGAGAGAAATGTAACCTCTATATGAATTAGTTCTCTCTGAGGGAAAACCTTAAGAGAGAAATGTAAGCTCTATATAAATTAGTTCTCTCTGGTAATACGGGTCTTTTATGTAACGCGGAATGGTGCGCTGGTAATTGATGAGTATCGAGTCTACCGATATCGATACTTAATTGAGGTATCGGTCAGCAGAAGTCAGTAATCATCCAGCAGAAATGAGTTGTATACATATAAGAAACAAGCCGTCGTCAACTGTAATAGAAAACCAGTAATCACCCGTCACTAAAAGAAGAAAGAAGCGGCAGTCAGAAGCAGCAGTGAAAAAGCCAGTGGACGACGAGACGCTGTCAATATAAAAAGTTTCATCTAGGGGTGTCATAAGTACCAAAAAATATCGATATCGTATCGATGTTTTTTGCAAATATGAGCAAACCATGTTGACACATGGTCAATAATGGGCGAATAGAGTACTGTAGATGATCATTAATAATCTACTCAAACAACTTAGGAATTGTACACAGCTTGGTAATACCTATGTACTCTTAAATATAAGATTTACTGCCCTTTTTGAAGAATTGAATTAAATAAGATTCCTTCCCACGTTTATGGTATTGTTAGCTGCAAGAAGCAAGGTAGAATTTGGAAGTTTTAACAGAACTTTATTTAATATTTCAATATATAACGCGAGTGTGCTTTAAAACTTTTCGGGTTTCTACTTGCTCAGTTTCAGCTGCTAACTACGCTCAGTAACCTTGTAGCCGAATATGCGGTCTTTCGAGCAAGCGTTATCGAAAATATTACAGCTGATTACAGTTGTGACCTATGTATGTGTGTGCATGTTTGTTTAGTTCTTATAAGTACGGTGGACTCCGGCTACGGCGGTAACGTTCCCCACCTCGTAAGCGAGCCCGGAAGGATGAATTTCCAGTATACTTTGCCGCCGTCAAACAATGGGATCTTCGTTGCGGTAGTATGAACCAGACCATTGGAAAGCTCCACCGTTGCGCTGCGCATTTGTCCGTCTTTGCTTCAATGAGACGAGCCTTCCGTTTGGCTAATGATTTCGTGGAGAGTTTTCGTCAATGATTATTACGATGTCCCCTTTCGATAGCGTAGGGCTTTTGGTAAACTACTTGTATCTTCGGGCGATTTTCGGGATGTGTTTTTTTTTTATTTTTTTTTACATAGACATAGTAGGTACGCAATGACCACACACTGATCTCACATGAGGCAGGCCCAAGTGGCATCAAAATTCACCGTCATATAGACTGGGCTCAGCTGGTGTTAATTGCTAAGTTCTTTGGTGAACATGCGATACCAAAGCTAATGTCTACGTGCTAAATATTTGGCTACAGATAAAAACATCATCAGCCTCTAATAAACATGCAATATTAAACTAAATCTAAGACTTAATTTAGAATTCAATACCTAAAATGATATAGACAATTCAAACAAAAATTTAGATTACAAGTTTAGAAAGTAAGTTATGCATTAATTCAATTAAGACAATAATGTAGAGGTGGAAATTTCAGAGTTTAGAAAATCACGGCGAAGCAAAGTCTCAACGAAAACAATAATGACAGAACTGATAGAAAAACTTCTAAGATAAAATGAAGAAAGTTTACACTTTAGCCTAGCCTTCTAATACTTTGAAAGTGTAGTGGAAGAATCAGAAGATGAAACTGAAGCAGTGACTGGTAAGGTTACCTGCGAAAGCCTAGTTTTTTTCTTAGGAATAAACTCATGGACCAACATATGTGCAGGCCAGAAATTAGCGCCACAAATGACAGAAAATACTTCAATACCAACTGAAAGCTTGAAAGAAGAGCCTTCTCTAGGGCTAGAAAAATTAAACTTATGAATATTAATATTCGAAGTGTTGCATGCTTGTGATGATATATAGCGTGCAACGTCGTCACAGGTTGTCTCCTTATCCAACCTGGAAATAAAAATATGTTTACGAGGATCCAGCACCTTCAAAATACATGGCACTGGAGTAGAGGCAGTATTGGACTGTGAAGAACTCTTAGGGGGTGGCAAAGTACGGGAGGAGTTAGAGACTTTAGTAGAAGATGAAGCAGAAGTTATAGTAGTAGGACAGGGAGTTGAGCAAGATGAACAATTAGTGGAGGGAAAGTTGAAAGCGACAGATGAAGTGGTAGTAGAGGGGATATTGGTAGAAGGAGCTACTGGAATTGGAGCGGGATGGGATGATTGGTTAGATATTGAAGAAAATACAGAAGAATAAGTGGGTAAAGGTTGGGAAGAAGGGGAACAAGTTGGAGAAGTTGAAGCTGAAGTCACAGTAGTAAGACATGGAATAGAGGAAGTCGAACAAGTAGCGGAGGAAAAGTTAAAGGCGATAGATGAAGAAGTAGTAGATGGGATAGTGGTTGACGGAGCTACCGGAATTTGAGCGGGATGGGACGATTGGGTGGATATGGAAGAAAGTACAGAAGAGTGACTGGGTAAAGGTTGGGAAGAAGAAGAACAAGTTGGAGAAGTTGAAGTTGAAGTCACAGAAGTAGGACAAGGAATCGAGGAAGACGAACAAGTAATGGATGGAAAGTTCAAAGCGACAGATGAAGAAATAGTAGAACAAGTTAGAGAGATTGTGAAGAAGGGGGTTGAGGAGACGAAAAAGAAATAAGTGGCGCTGTGGTAGGCGGAACATTATGAGGGGATAATGGCGGCAGTTGTACTGCATTAGCCGTTGGAGTCAAGTCGAAAGAGTACTCCAAAAACATTTTTGACCCAGCATCAAACTCTGAGGCTAGCTCAGTGAATAGTTTGTTAAGTTTTTGGTATTTAATTCGCATACGGTGGTACATCAATGAGAAGCCCCCTGGCGATTGAAGCAGGTGGGGCACGACCACCTGATGCCACCACATGCAGGTTTAGCAGTACCGTAAATAGTCGCGACCAGTCAACCCAGCACAATTAAGGTGGGCGATGTTATCGCAAATGAATAAATAAAATAAAAATAAGTGAAAAAGAAGTAAATAAAAAATAATAATAATAATAATAATAAAATAAAAACAATAAAAATAAAATTAAAAATTAAAATAATAACAATAAAATAAACTTGAGTGAAAATTTTTTTTTAAATTTATTTTCAAAATTGGTTTGTTATTATCAACACACTGTGCAAAAAAAGCACAACGACTTAAGTCCGAATTTTGACGCTCTCAGCTAGACAGAGATAGAATTGCAAAGAGAAAAGTAAGGTGAATAATAATATTTTCCCAGAGAAAAACGAGGAAATACAGTTATTTAAAAATAATAACTACTGTATAGAGAGCAAGAAGGAAACAGAAAAAGACTAAAATAGCGAAAACTATTTTAAAGAGAGAGCAAAGCAGGAAAAAAAAGAGATTGAAATCAATACAGAGGAAAGGCAAATTTAAGCGTTGTACTTGCCAAAAATAATTAAACATTGATAAGTACAAAATTTATACGGGTGAAATGAGCCATACACCACAAATAAATTCACTTATAAATTCACTTAACACCGGAAAGAAAATAAATATTATTAACGATAAACGACAATAGACAAATTAATTGCCAAATGCTAATCTAAATCAAAATGCGGAGCAGAATCAAAACACGTCTGTTAAGCACAAGCTACTAACTACTTCCTTCTCTCACCCATCGCTGTCAGAATAGATCGGCATACAATTGCGTTTTCCGTCAACATTGTCTGATGTCGTTTGTGCTTTAACAGAGAGGCTTTAAGCCACTTGGGGATCCCATTAACAGGATTAGGAGTGATAGCGTTATCGCCTGCAGCGTCGAGTGATATGAATGGTAGAAATCGAGAATTGACAATTATTTTAAACTCCACCAGGAAGTTCTTCAGCGTTTGGTCCACGAAGGTTTGACTGATCCCACAAGCCTCTCCCAAACTCCACTTGAAGCTGGTGGATTAAATTTCCACTTTATTGATACCAGCTTTTGCGATACCTCAGCGTACTTTGGTTGCTCCTGTGCAGCGTTGATTGTTGTCCGTGTGCAACTTTCGTGGAGTTCCCTTCTCGAAATGAATTTCTGAAAGCACGTTAAACATGGCTGTGCGCCACTTCGATACAAACAGCTCGTCTATTAATCTCGTAGTTTTTAGTGAAAAGGATACCCCAGCGCTTTTATTTTTGTCGTCCTACAGCCACGTGGAAATGTCCGATCTATTCCAGTATACGTAAATGGTCTTTAAAATCTTTCAAGGCTAGCGTGTGGTAATGGCGCCATTTGGAGAGGAAGCAGAGTTGCGTGCTCGTTTTTACAACGCTGGCACGTACGTCGTGTATTTTTTATAAAGGATCCGTTATCTAGCTACCTAGTATTGTCAGAGAGAACTTATTGATATGGAGTTTACATTTCTCTCTTAAGGTTTGTCTGCTATGAATATCGACATACCAGCGTAAGCCACTGCGTAGCAATTTTTACTATAAGAATTTCATTATATTCTAGCTAAGGCAAACAGAAATTTAGAGGGTGCCTGTTGCGAAATCGAAGAAAGCGTTGTTTCGCCTTTTTGCTGTGTCTTGCTCAATTTTATGTTCTTGTCGCGAATTAGCGTGAAAAGTAATTCTGTATATCAGTTTTATTTTTGTTGTTTTAATTGCCGTCACTCATTTTATTTTGATTGTATTGATGTATTGATATATATGGGAATGATAGCGAAAAGGGAACATCTATTGCTTAACCTTGGATATATTTGGTATGACAATCGAAAATTGAGTTGATGACTGGGATGTGAAGTGGATTGCGTGCTGGAATAAAAATGACTATTTTTGCTTTGATCCTCTCCTATGCCTTTGATGCGAATTAGAAACTGTGTTTTTGTTCTTGTAATTGCCATCGACTACTTGCATCGGATTTGCATATATAAAATAAAAAATATATAAAATAAAAAATAAATGCTATTTGTCAAATAATGTAAGTTATTTTCAATAATTCTGGACTATTTGGGTAACTTTGAACAGGTACGAGCTTAACGAAACGAGAACCAATATCGTGGACTATTTGTTTTTATCTGATTTGCCAAACATAAGACAAGGAAAGAAGACACCAAATGTCAAAATGATAGATACTGAAAAACAGCTACACACAACACGCACGCAACAACCCAACATGCGTTCGATTCTCGAGCTTCGAGGCGGCCGCGCCGATTTTCAGTTGGCACTCTTATATTTACAAATTTCGTATTGGCTCACTATGAAACTTGTGTATTCAATACCTGTGAACGTTCATTCGACCTTGATACGTATTTGATTTGCTACCACAACCGAAAATTGATTTGGCTGGACGCGACAAGAAGATGAAATTAAAAATTAAAAGCGAGCCATTGCTTGAGAGTATTGTGTATGCGAAATACAAGGAAGCCATGATGAAATATGGGCTCGATTTCGTTTGTAGTGTAAAATTAAAGAAAACTCCACACAATTTGCTTAATATTCTTGAACACATTGGAAATAAAAAAAAACTGTGAAAAAAAACGTTTTAATATGTCTTTCTTGTATTTTTATAATTTACTTATGATTGAATATTTTCCCCCTTTAAGGTAGTTTGACGTCCGTCCATTTATTTGATTGCTGTTTAGCTTATGCAAACCGATATGTTTTACCCCACCTAAGTTGAATAGACAAGAAATCTGTATAACTACAGAAAAGTTAACATAAGCTGATAGGTCCGGTATTCTCTCCCCAGTGTTGTCCTCTGATTGTGTCAATGATGGTTTCATAAGCTATGTGATGAAATATCTCGTCCAGATGGTGCGCTTCAAGTTGGAATTATCTGATGAGCCTAGGCTACAAAGGTCACTCCTGTGCATCATTATAAAGGAATGTTAAGCCCCGGAATAAATTAAACTGTTCATATGGGAGCGTCTTTTTGATACAAGATCCGCTGGGTTTTGTTTAGATGGGACCCAGCGCCATTGTTCAACGCTCGTGCTTTCTAATATTTTGCCAATTTTATGCATTATGAATTGTTGAAATCTGCTGGGGTCTATTCTGAGCTAATGGAATACTATTTTGGAGTTCGCCCAGAATAGTCTGGAGTTGATTCGAATTCTTTCTAGGTTCGTTATTTTCTAATCTCTTTTTGTGGGTGCTGCACTTTCTCAAATTTAGTCGCAGCCATGCGAATCTGAAAATGTATCTTAAAACATATACATGCCTAGTATTCCGATCAGCCGTCGCCACTCGCGACTTTAACATATAACTCTCTTTGTGTGTTTTTACTTGCGTTTATTTCGCAGTGTTTCTCATGGCTACTGATGGAACACTAAAGACACCAGTATTCTCAGAAACACGCCAAGCCAATTACAGTGTTGAACAATACCATTTGCACTTATTCCTAATTTACATCAATAACACCGAGATATTGTCTCACAATATCTCACAGTCGCAATACCTTGAGTTCTTAAAAACTCTCGGACAACGCTTTATAATTGCAGGCAGCTATAATGGGAAGCATACAGACTGTGGTTCCAGAATATCAAACAAGAAATGTAAAAAACTAAAGGGTGCACTGCTGTTGCAAAAGCTAAACATCTTAGTACCGGCGAACCCACGTATTGGCCAACAGACAAAAATAAAAAGCCAGACCTCATTGACTTTTATATACGCAAAGACATAGACTTAAATAAATGTGTCATAACATCAAGACTGGAACTATCGTCGGACCATACACCTATACTACTCGAACTTAATTCAACTGAAGTGAACACAACGAACTCCAAACTATGGCACAACAACAAAACTGACTGGGATACCTATCGCGACTACATTAACACAAACTTAAATACAAGCATTCCACTGAGATCACCCGACAACGTAGAATCAGCTATAGTCCAACTAAACGATACCATTGAGAAGGCAGTATTGCAAGCAACTCCGGACAAGATAATACACCATGCAAAGCGATACACACCCCCTAAGCTTCGCAAATTGATATGCACAAAACGAAAACTGAAAAAAGCATGGACCATTTGCAGATCCCCCGATGCGAAAAATAAATATAACAAGGCAACTAAAGAAATTAAAAAATATCTCCAAAATCAGAAAAATTATGAATTCACGAAGTATTTACAGAGGCTAACTCCGACAAGCTTTACCGACTACTCCCTGTGGAAAGCTACAAAAAAACTGACAAATAAAACAATACACCAGGCACCTATAAAAATGGACAATGGATCATGGGCAGTAACGAACCTAGACAAGGCGACAGTTCTAGCGAATTATTATGAAAAAATATTTGCTGATGAAACTATCAACGAAGATGACTGTAATATAAACTCGACAGTCACTCCCCAGCCAACTCGCCTAAAAAAATCATGCACAAATGAAATACTTAAATGTATACAGCACGACATAAAGCCCAAACAAGCACCCGGGTATGACAAAATTGACGGAAAACTTTTAAGGGAGCTACCACTTCAAGCAGTGGTATACCCACGTAATATTTTCAACGCGATAATTAGATTAAATTACTTTCCTAAAGTATGGAAAGTGGCTGAAGTCATTGCAATTCCAAAACCTGGTAAAGACATATATAATCCAGCATTATATAGACCAATTAGCTTACTTCCAATGCTGTCAAAAATATTCGAGAAGCTCCTGTGCCAGCGACTGTTACCTATTATAGAACGCAAACATATAATACCTGACCACCAATTTGGCTTTCGACGAAAACACTCGACCATACAACAAATCCATCGTCTGATTCATAAACTTTTAAACGATCTTGACGACAAAAAGTTCTGCATAGGAGTTTTTCTAGATGTAGAAAAGGCATTCGACAAAGTTTGGCACAATATATTTCCGCATAACGTACTACAGATATTAGTATACTATATCACAGAAAGACATTTTTTCGTTAAGTACTCAGATGAATATTCCACATTAAGAAAAATCAAAACAGGCGTACCACAAGGAAGTGTACTAGGATCGTTATTATACACTATCTTTACAGCGGACATACCATCACCAAATGACGACGCTTCAATGATAGCCACATTTGCTGATGACACTATAATACTTAGCGTACATAGACAAGTAATAGCAACATGGATACTACCCTAAGGTGGTTTGAAAAGTGGAAAATAAAAGTAAATAATACCAAAACAGTACATGTTATATATACAATTCAAACTAAATTAACACCACCTCGTATAACGATTGACGGAGCTGACGTAAAAATTGAAAATGGAGTCAAATACCTAGGATTATATATTGACAACAAACTCAACTGGAAATACCATATACTTAAAAAACGGGATCAAATCGAGCTGAGGATTAGTCAATTATATTGGCTGCTCAAATCAAAGTTAACATTAGAAAACAAAATACTGATCTACAAAGCCATTATAAGATCAATCTGGACGTACGGAGCACAAATCTGGGGAACGGCCACAAAATCAAATACAGACATAATACAAAGACAACAATCAAAAATCATTTGTATGATCACCAAGGCTGGGTGGTATATAACTAACGATTATCTACATCGTGATCTTAATATTCCAACAGTAACAGAGGAGATTACAAAAATAAGTCGTATCTACCAGACGAAGCTTACCCAACACCCAAATGTTGGTGTCAACCTACTACCAATACAGGAACTACAATGCAGACGCAGGTTACAGAGGACAAGGCCAGTGGATCTGGTTGAATAAATTCGAAGGTAGATACAACACATAAATCAATACCTCTTTCTTTTTCTTTTTTGTTTTTGTTTAATGTTGTTTATTTTTGTATTTTATATTCTTATTACATTTATGTTTATTTTACTCTATAATTGTATTAATTTAATTTAAATGTATATTATTTTTGTTACTATTTATATATTTTTCCCCTACATCCTTACAAAAATGAAAAACTTTTGTGATCTGCTTACATAAATTAGCTACAACCCTAAAATAACGTTTAAACCATGTACTAATAGTCTTAATAAAAAATAAATACATATGTACAAGACATATGGGAAATAAAAAAAATAAAATAAAATAACACCAAGAATTTTCTCTGTGGCTCACAGCTCCAGGTTATTTCACCGATGATTTTTAATGAAGCTTAACAAAGTCGTCCCTGTTGTTGGAAGCTCAATTTCCGATTTGAAATCCAGCTGCTGCATGGATCATCTTTACTTGCTGTCTACAGTGCTTGCTGCTCGTCATCGAAGCTGTCAATAAAATCGTCAACGTAGTGACGCATTTTGATTGCGAACGTAATGAGCTATGCCAGGAGCGCAGGACCAAAGGTTAATGCACGCATTACATATATGTTCGGTTCTCTTGTGTCTTCGTCTTCATCTCACCAAAGATCATTGTGCTTGCTAATCAGTTTTTATGACGTTGACACGATGGATCATTTCAGCAATGTCTCTAAAAATTGCCACCTATCCAAGAAGAAAATTCGTTAGTACGTCGGTCAATGGTTTGGGCATATCAGGTCCTCTCAATAAGAAATTATGAAGGAATGTGCCGTTCGATTTTGCTACAGCATCGCAGTAGTTCTTTCCTTCCTCGAGTTTCATACAATGAATATTGACAATTACCAAACTCAACCTTCGCTCACTAGAACTTGTTGAGACATTAGCTTTTCGGCGTAACCCTTGCCACAAGAACAAAAACAAAGGTTACAGCTCGCTGCTATCAGAAGCTCAGAAAGTTTGAGGCTAATTAAAATCTAAGTGGTGGCACGTGTTTGGCGTTATGCGTAAAAATTTGGGGCACCATTGTGGCACCACTGTTGCAAGCACTGAGGAGACCCAAAGTATGTCCGCAACACGACACCGCCTAGAGACCTCAAGATGCCGATGGTTCTGGACGTAATTAACTCCTTCAGCACTCGATAACAAATTAAACTGCTGACGCACCCCAAACCACTGGCAGCCGGTCTCACCCCAACCATAACAATATCCTCATAAGAAGGTAGTAGTAGCCTTCTCATTCATTGCCTAATCGGTGCATGTTATCATCACCATAGTGTAGTCTAATTGTATATATAGTCGTAATTTTTTATAATCATACAAAATAGTAATGTAGTTGTAGTAATGTAGTAATGTTACCCGTTATATGTTAAGGAAAGAAAAAAACTTTTTGCACTCATTTTCGACATTTTCAATTGCTGGTTTAGGTTACAAGTGTATACAAGAAAACCTGATTTACGAATGGTAAATACAAAGGCACATTCATGAAATTGCTAGTGTAATTTTAAGCAAATAAGATTTGAGAATGTTTACTCGTTTTCGTGAGTACTCTTAAAGATTTATCTTCTTCAAAATTAATTAATTAAATTATTTATTTTAATTATTAATTAATTTTGCGAAGTCAAAAGAGAAGTGAAAAATGAGCTGAATGTTATGTTATGTGTTATGTGTAAAATACACATTGTAATTATGTTTTACATTACATTAAAATAAGTCTCTAAAATATCTAAGAAGGATGTTACCGGACCTTAACAATAAGCGAACACTAGTTCGGGTTTAGAAGGGGATCTGGGACACCTGAGTAAAGCCACTGAATTGTTAAAACTATCATGAGAGCTTTTATTTGGAATCAGTACTACGCAGCTGCCTTTTTAGATGTGAAACAATCTGAAGTATGGCATCTTACATAATCATAATAGTAAGTTCCACGTCCATGAAACAGGAGCATCCTCAACGCTGAATTCAGTTAATGCTGGAGTTCCCCTCAAGTTAGGGCACTGGGTCCTGTCTTATATAAAAATTTTACAGCTGATGTTGAGATTACTGGCATACATATGTTGATAATATATCCTCTCTAGCCACAAGTCATAACTATAATGATGCACACCGAATTTATTAATTTAGTGAAACATTACTTCTCATTGCTTTGGTGTGAAGATTGATTGTCGTTTGAATAAAAATATTTCGTTAGTATTTTTTATTTTGTCGTTTATAGTTTATTATTCATTTCGTTTTTAAAATAATGCAGTTTTGCATTAGTTCATTAAAGTAATGCATCGAAGTAAAAAAACAAAGTTAAAAAGAAGGCAATTGGAAATCATACAAAGCTACATTAAACAAGCAAATCAGACAACGAGTAGCTCAAAGGTATACATTTTCTACTAATGTTTTACATTAAAGTGGACTAAGCCTCAATGAATCGAGGATAGGTACGCTAGAAAAATATATTTTTAAATGTTTTATTGCGATTACTACAGCGCCATTTACCGCCACCTGTCGGAGAAGCATTTCAATGGTTGTAGCAGCCCCGATAACCGACCGATGGAACCCTGACCAAGTTTGTCGATCTTGAGCAGTGAGTGTGAGGAAAGAAAAAGAGATACGCCAGATTAATAAACAACAAAGCAGTAGAGTGTATATAAACTCTTTAAATTATTTGATAAATAGTAATTTTGATAATAGTAATACCTACAAATATATCAGTAAATAGTGACTACTATACGACAAATTTTAATTGCGCCATCTAGGTTTTTTAAGCGAATTTTAATAGGCGCACTTTAGCAGTATAAACGATTCTACACACAAAAACACATGAAAATTAAATGCCGATAGAATTGCTATGGCGCATTGCTGCGTGTAATAATGGACGACAACACCAAAGAAGATTCAGAGAAAAAGTTCTGCCACAGAGGCCTTGCGCGTTATAGCAATCTATCGAATAGTGTACTAAAATTTTGGATGTATATAGATGAGAGATATGTAGCTACAAACAACAAGAAGACGAACCATCGAATATGAAAGCTTTTCCCCTCTCTTGGTCGTGACCATTACTCGTTGGGAATAAAATTATAAAAAAATAACAAAACAAGAACAAACAAAAACTAAAAACTTCAAAATAAAAGAAGTAAGTATTTTTGGTACGGTTAACTCTTTTATTGATGCAGATAATGTACTAAGAGCTAAAAAAATTTGATAGGTGTCAGGTACTGGCCATCACATTGCTCTCCTCATCAATCTAGATCATTGATCAGATTTCAATAAAATCGTGAGGCGCATATTTACTCAGGTTATGATACGCGGTATTTTTGGTTTTTGAAGTGGAACTTCGCATTCAGCACTTGGGTGTAATAATGTTCACGAATCTTTCTAAAAAACAACATAAGTAGGTCTGACAGACTGCTATGGTTAATTACGAGGGTGTTTAAGAACCATTTTATTTTTGAAGAAAGTCCCTGGTGCATTTTTTTCAACCATTCTCAATGGCTTCTATACCTTGCTTATAGAGCGAAATATCCAGAGTCACAAAATAATCATTTGTATCATATTCCAGCTTCTCATGAGTACCAAGGTTATTCCACCAAGCCATTTCCACAGATTTGGTAACATAAAATAGTCAGAGGAAGCGTCAAACTTTAGTTTGCCATAGCAACAATTGACGTGTGAGCATTCGCATTGTCTTGGTAACACAAAACTTTCCTTTTCGCCAAAGAGTAATTTTCTTAATTTCAGCATTCAAACTGTGTAATAAATTACCGTAGTTTTTCCTTATATAGCATAATCTATAAAAATTACCCTTAAAAAAACAGAAATAACTTAACCTTGCGCCTTTTTGGGGCCCAACCACACCCCTGGGTCCACTGGTTTGACTCCTCATCTTCGCAGCTGTTGCGGCCGCATTCGACTAAAGTCTAGCCCTAGAGATAGCAGGACAGGTGTACATTAGGTGCAGGATGGTTGCATCCTTCTCGTCACCATAGCTCCTGCGGAAATCGTTTGCTGTCACGTTTTGCTTCCCAGCATGCCTTCCAAATAAACAGTGGCCTGTGATGACGGCCACATTGAGCCAGATTTTTCTTGCACTGCTACAGTTCAGGCCATTACCCCATTTATTTGCTCTTTGACATTTATAGACGGTAAAAAAGAAATTAAATTCGTGCGCTGCACAATTTCCTCTTACGTCCCTGTGTCAAAGTACCCAGATTATGCAGATGAAGTGACATCTCGTTAAGAGAGCGCTTTTGGACTTATTTTCTTAATAAAACTTAAGAAACTGGTAAGGCCAGATTCTGATCCCATCTATGACCCAACCACCTGATAACCGTCCACAAAGCTATTTACTTATATTTTAGATCCAAGGTGGGCAGGTCAAGTAAGACGTCCAATGAGTCACATGATGTGGTTCGAAGAGCCCTACTGATGTGGAGCTCTGCAGTTATTTGAGCCCTCAACCTCTTTCCAATGGCAGACTTGCTGGTATAGAGAGTTACCAGGGATTTTCTTACTCTGTCTTCTATGGTTAGATTCCAGCACAGCTTCAGATCCAAAATACCCCCAAGGTCACAAGCCGGCCAACTGAGTGGAATTATAAGCCCATTAAGCAATGGTAGCTTAAGAGTTAGTGGCTTAAATTTCATTGTAAATAATACCAGCTCCGTTTAAGCCGGTTTGATGCCAAGATCGCATTCTCTAACCCAACTATCTATTGCTCTAATGCAAAGTGCATTTGCAATAAGTCACTGAGATTGTTTGTGAACCTCCCGGTGACTACTATCGCAATATTTTTTCTATACGCCACCACCTTATAGCATCCTTCTACGCATCCCTTAAGCATTATGTCTATTGTCAAGAGTCAAAATAGGAGAGAGAGGACCCCGTACCGCGGAGTACCTCTAGAGACGTATCTTTTTTATTTGACGTCCCCATAGCGGCGCTCTAGTTACATCATATGGGTATAAATGAAAATATATACATCTTGACAATATCTGTCGAGTCAGCTAGTATTAATATAATCATTATAACTGTCTGATGCTAATAAACCCATGATTTTATATATATACTAGAAGGAGACCCGGCGTAGCTCGTAGAATGAAAATGTAAACGGCCAGTAAAAATTTCTGTAGTCACTTTAAGTGATTTGTGGTAGGTCAAAATGTTATGAGTCCGCGTCATGCTATTGTTTATTTCTTTTGTCTTCTTTGTGTTCTGTGGTTGTTTTTATATTTATAAATGGACATATATGTAGGAAGATCGCAAGAGCGAGCATTGCGCAGTAGCCGCCGTCTAGTGAGAGTGTAATCAAAGCGCGCATGAAAACTACCTTGCTGTGGCTCGGCTTCAGTCAGTCGCAGTGAGAGGTCCGTATCATAAGGTCGAACAAAATTTTGTGCAAACTAAATATTCTGTAAATGAAACACTCAGTAAATTAAATATACTACAAATTAAATAATCTGTAAATGAAGCACTCAGTAAATTAAATATACTACCAAATAAATATTCCACAAATTGGGGGCTCGTCCATACAAACGGCAGCGGTTCGACGAATAACAGAAAAAGACAGCAGTTATTTGAACAACGGTAAAAGGCAGAAGTTCGACGAAAACGGCAAACGTAGCGGTTCGTCGTCAAGAGCAAAAGGCAGCAGTTCTCAGAAGAGAAGCTGATGACAACAGTTCGACGAACAACGGCAAACGGCGACAGTTTGGCGAACGACGGCAAAGGGCAGTAGTCCTGTGGACGGCGGTAGACAACAGCGGTTTGACGAGCAACGGCGAACGTTAGCAATTCGGTGTACAGTGGTAGACGGCAGCGGTTCGGGGCACAAAGATAAACGGTGGCAGTTCGTCGTACAGCAGCAGACGGCAGCAGCTGGGGAACAGAGGAAGACGTCGGCAGCAAGCAGAAAACAAATAGCGGTGACAGAGCAACAAACAGTAAAGAGCAGCAGGTAGTACAGAGCGTCTGCAGAAGACGACTGAGGACAACGGGAGTAAATACACAGTAGTTGTATGTAAGCGAAATTTACATTTTTATAACATTACAATTAAGTTAGTGAACTAACAAAATAGAATTAGAATATCGTAATGGACAGTGGCGAAATCTTAGAATTACGGGTGAAAGAACTGCGACGATAGCTGACTGAGCTGGGTTTAGTAAAGGTAGGTCGAAAGTCGAATTGCAAAGAAGATAGAAGAAGAAGAAGAATCAGATGAAGACAGCATAGATATGGCAGAACCTTTAGTGCAGAATCTTGACACAGCTAGGTCATGGTTTACTCTAAAAGACGTAGAGGGGAGTGTCCCCGAGTTCACAGTTACAGATTCAAACGACGTTAATAAATGGATCTGTGAACTGGAAGAATGCGCAAACATTGTACATTGGTCGGAATTGCAACTGTTTATTTACGCGAAACAGTTATTAAAGGGTGCAGCAAAATAATACGTGCGTAGTCAGAAGAATATTAGCAATTGGAATGCACTAAAAACAGCACTGAAAGAGGAAATTCAAATGAAAGTGTCATCAACAATTCAATTCAATTCAGCAATTCACAGGCAATTAAGTGAGCGCCAGCAAAAGAGGGGTAACCCCTTACAAGAATTTCTTTATGCGTTAACGGAAATAGCAAAACGCATAGATCTCGAAGAAGAAAGCTTAATTGATTATTTCATGGAAGGCATCCCAGGCTCTAGGACAAACAAAGCATCACTATACCAGGCAAAAACGAATTGTCTAAAGATCAGATAGACACGTCTTAGAAAATTCGAGGAACTAATAGAACAACCAAGAATTACGAGTTATCAACGGTAGAAGTAGACACGCCAAAGAATAATAACCCAAATACAGTATACAAAAAGAAATGCTTTAGATGTGGTGATGAATTTAACGTGAAAAAAATTGACACCATCGAAACGGAGGTAGAAATCAATGTAGTTTCCGTACGAAGACATTGGCATTGAAGCAATTTTGGGAATAACTATCCTTGAAAGCATAGACATGGAGGTGACATAAGATTATTGAAAAACTGAAGAGTGCAGTAGTTTTCTCAACATTGGATTTAGCAAATGGTTTCTTCCATGTACCAGTAGCGAAATGTTCACAGAAATACACTTCTTTTGTAACACAAACTGGACAATATGAATTCGTATATGTCTCTTTCGGCATATCAAATTCACCAGCGGTATTCACAAGGTTCATTATGGTGGTATTGCGGGATGTAATCAAAAATAATGATGCAATTGTGTATATGGATGACATCATTCTCAAAAGCAAAGGAGTGAACGACGTGTTGATAAAACTTAAAAGAGTACTCGAAGTTGCAAAGAAAAACGGTTTGCGAATAAATTGGGGAAAATGTCAGTTGCTACAAAACAGAGTAAATTTCTTGGGCAATATAGTAGAAAACGTAACAAAAAGACCAAGGAAGGAGAAAACACATGCGGTTGAAAACTTCCCGATACCCTGACATAAAAAGGGTATCCAACGGTGTTTAGACCAAATATCTTATTTTCGAAAGTTTATCGAAGGACACGCAGTGATCGCCAAGCCTTTGTCTGACATTTTGCGCAAAGACCGTAGATTCGAGTTTAAAGAATTACAGCATGTAGCATTCGAGCAACTAAAGGCAGCATTAATTAGTAATCCAGTTTTAAAATTACACAACCCCAAATCAAAGACAGAAATACATACGGATGACACCTAAATATGGTATAGGAGCTATGCTATTGCAAAAAAATTCAGAAGACGGTCTGTTTCACCCAGTACAGTACATGAGTCGTAAGACTAGACCGCATGAGGAGAACTATCATTCTTACGAACTTGATGTTCTCGCCGTAATAAGTGCACTAACCAAGTCGAGGGTGTACGTTTTAGGAACCAAAGTGAGAATCGTAACAGATTGTAACGCTTTTGCTATGACAATGAAGAAAAAAGAATAATCGTTACGAGTAGCACGTTGGGCAATCTTTTTACAAAATGAAATAGGACATCGTTCAGGTACAAAAATGAGACACGTCGATGCTCTAAGCCGAGTGTCATGCTTCATGTTGATTGAGAGTGTGATGCATCGCTTAAAAGAAGCGCAGTTATCGGAGAGCTGGACAAGAGCAGTAAAAAGTATTGTTGAAGAAAAGGAATACGAAGACCATATTGCGCACAGGCATGGCCATTTTTCAGCAAAGAAAACTCAAGATATTGTCGATAAATCATATTATATTCCAAAGATGCGAGATAAGGTAGTCCGTGTAATAGACAGCTACGTGGAGTGCATTATCATGAATGCCAAAATGGGAAAGAAGGAAGACTTATTAACACCAATAGACAAAGGAGATAAACCCCTTTTAACATTTAACATTGACCACGTAGGTCCAATTGAAACTACGAAATATAATACGCTATAATAACATATTTGTCGTTCGATTCGTTTTCTAAATTCGTATGGTTGTATCAAACATGTAGTACGGATGTCGAAGAAATAATAAATTGTTTGGAAAAGCAAGCCGTTAATTTCGGATATCCAATAAGAATTATATCGGATAGAGGTACCGAATTTACGTCAAGCGCGTTCAAGAGGTACTGTGAGAAGCAGAACATACAGCATTTACTAATAGGAGTACCAAGGGGAAATGGTACCAGGTTGAAAGAATACACAAGATAGTAATACCCATGCTTTCTAAATTGAGCCATGAGAATCCAAATAATTGGTATGATACAGCAGTTTATCAACAATACCGCTCCAAGAAGCACTAAACTTTCCCGTTTCAGAATCCTGACAGGATTAAAAATGCATATACAAAACGATCTAGAGCGAAGTAAGTTGATAAAAGAAACACTAATCGAAGAATTAGAAGTTGAACGAGAAAAAATGCTAAAAGAAGTTCTCGAAAATATAAAAAACTTACAGAAAGAAAACAAAACATCATTTGATAGTAAAAGGAAAAATGGTAGGGATTACAAATAGGTAGAGACGGCAGGTACGAGGTAGAAAAGGTCGGTGACATTGAAGGATCTTGTAAGACTTCCACTGTTACAGAATTCATGAAACCCTGGGCAGGTACATTCGGGACGAATGACATGCCAGGAGGGTCGAATGCAGGAAGAGCGCAAGAGCGAGCATTGCGCACTAGCCGCCATCTAGAGAGAGAGTAATCAAAGCGCGCATTGAAACTACCTTGTTGTGGCTCGGCTCCAGTCAGTCGCAGTGAGAGGTCCGGATCATAAGTTCGAACAAACTTTTGTTCAAACTAAATATCCTGTAAATGAAACACTCAGTAAATTAAATATACTACAAATTAAATAATCTGTAAATGAAATACTCACTAAATTAAATATACTACAAAATAAATATTCTACATATATATAAACTTTACTACACCTTTTATTGTGGTAATTATACGTTTCCTCTCGTCAATTCTTATTTGCCGCCAAACGATGACTACGCTATTCCTCAGTCTCATTGACTCTACCGCCATGCTTGGCCATGCTGCGGGCGTTCCTACACCAAATTTCAAAGACGCTAAATTGATTTTATCGACTTCAGTTATTATTTTCTTTTTTTTTTAATTATTATTTTCCTTTGACTAATCTTCGATTTCGAACTTGAAATTTATATCAACGGCAACCTGGTGAAGCAATATTAATTTCATACAAAAAAACTGTCGTGGTATACTACGCACCAAAGCTAAGGCCACAAACATTATTCATGATGACATCCATATATGCGCGAATTTTCATGGTGTTCGGTCAAACGGTGTCGGAGTCCATAGGCTTCAGACAAACCAACATCGATTTTATATATACGCGAGTAACATTCAAAATATTTTGTATTAAAATGTTAAAAGTACAATTTCAATTCTTAATTGTTCTTCATAATGGCAAATACATTTTTACCATTTTTTTTTTGTCCAAAATATTAATAATAATATGAATATGACAGCCATATTACGTCAAGCAAAACGTTAAGTTGAAGTGGTTTTGGTATTTGATAAAAATGTTTCGAACAAACGAAAACTCTCGAAGTTCTGTAATATCTCCGGTTTTGCCGAGAGTTTTACAAAACGCCCTAAGCCGAAAACTCTAGAATTTTCTGTGACACCCTTGTATGTTCCTATTTTGGAATATGCATCTTGTGTATGGGACCCCCAGGTTAGAATGTAGAGCAATTGCATTGAATCGGTTCAAAAAAAATTCTTACTGTTTGCACTGCGTAACATGCACTTTTATCCAAATATCCACCTTTCATCCTATCGGCCTGTCGTAGAACAACACTCGGTGTGATGTTTCTACATAATTTAATTATTGGTAGTATCTATTATCATTTTTTCTTTGGTCTCATAAACTTTAACGTTCCTTCCCGGATTATTAGAGGCTATATTCCAACACTAATCGGTTTTTGTAGAACTACTTATCTGCTGATAATCTATCCTATTATCTTATCTCAACACATAATAACTAATGTTCTCTTCAATGAACTCACAGTTCTTACACATGTAACGTTGTCTTATAGTCCGTTTAGAGTGGACTAGAATTCGAATCGCTGGTGATTCGACGGTGATTCGCATCACTTTCTGCAACAACCACAAGGAAAAGTGACGTCATTCGGGGGTTGTTGTTGTTGAATGCGATACGAACCGCTGCGAATCCATGAATGGATTTTAAACAGTGTTGCCGATTTCTAACAGTGTTGCAAAGTTTTTGGTTGGATATTACCATTCTTAACAATCTTCTTCTTGTTTTTTGTTGGTAAAACAATACACAGCTGATCATGGCACAACACAACGGTATTCAAAAACTAAAATTTGAAGTTTTTTTTATAAAAATAATCCAATTAAGTCAGAAAACACATTATAAATGATTCTTTTACGTATATTTTTTTTCACAAATCACAATTTTTCAATATTTTCACTTCTTACAATTTGTCAACGTGTGTATAACCAAAACAATGAACAGCTGATCATGATTTGGAATTGGCAGTGTGAACACCACCTGCTAACCTGCTAAGTCAATGAAAAAAGGCGCTGTCCCACACTATGCTAAATTCAATACAAAATGACAATAATGCCCAATTTAATTTATTCACTCAAGCAGGGCCCAACCTCCTCTTTCAAAATATCCTCTTTCAAGCAAAAGGCAGGACAGGACGCTTGTGTATTTCGAATGATTCCATTCTTGTTCGTACGTTGACAACGTGTACCTTCCCATCGTTGCAAGTAATGATAAACATTATCCGATTGAGTAGCCAATGCTCATTGATGTATCGCCATAGCAACCAAAACTGCTGATGCGAGGTTTCTGAGTATGTTGGAACCTTATCAGAATAAAAATGACAACGCTTTGTCAACTTTCTGTTGACTGTTTGATGATGAAATTACCTGGGGTCAACGTAGTCAAGTCGTTCGGATCTGAAGAAGCAGATGAGATATGATGAGAGATCTAGATAGCCTCAACCTCTGTGACGACTGTGATGTGCTCTTTGAAAGTGAGACGGGTCTTCGTCAAGCTCCGATTCATCAGTCCCTTGGAACTTTTTATGGCAAAGGCCTTCGAAATGTAGTGCTCTGGACGGGATAAAACAAAAATTAATGTAGAATGACTGTCGTCTCAAAGACTTGGGCGTATAATCGATTTATCAAGGGAAAGCTGCAATGAATTTTGCGTACAAGCAATGCTAAAGTCCTTTGCAAAATGAATCTGGTCTTCTGGACAACGAAAGGTACCTTGCGTTTCACCTAATTGACCACTTCCTTGTCCAGATTATCATCCTCAGCAACTGGACATATCATAGCTTACATTTTAAGGAAAGGGGCCCAGAAAACCAACACGAGTTCCTCAAGTTTTTGACACTGAATTCATGGAAAACGATGTCTGTCACGTTATATTTAGTCAGAACATATTTCCAGCCTACATCAGATGTCTGATCCTGGATCTCCGATAATCGATTTCCCACAGATGTCGAAACCGTTACAGAATGTTCGTTAAGACCAGGAGTGTTTTCCTGGCTAGTTGTGATCGGGGGTGTAAAATAGTAGCGACGGAGTAGACCGGTCTGCTTCACGTTTTGTTCAGCACTAAGTTTATTACAAAATTCAATTCTTAAGTCTAGTTGTACAAAACAATTTGGAAGGTAGAGTAGGAGAGCGAAAGAATAAAGAGCAAATCAAAGCGCTGTTCTCAAACTCTATA
>JAWNKX010000087.1:0-112500 GCA_035041755.1 Cacoxenus indagator
TACGATAAACCGGTCTTAATTTTATTTAAGTTTTGAGTCTCGATTGGAGCTACTGCTACTGCCTCAGCCGGAACTTGGTGGCTAGTTTTTCTAGGGGATGGAAATCTTTTTATTTTCAGTGCCTTGTATATCTCACAACCTTTGTAGTTTGCAGTGTGTGCAGCACCGCACAATGCACATTTTATTTGACCGTTGGCTTCAATTTTGCAGTCGATTATTTTGTGTTGTGTTTACCGGTGCATTTGACGCAGATCGGGTCTCTGGTGCAGAAATTTCTCGTGTGGCCGCATTTTTGACAATTTGAGAATTGCGATATTATGCGTTTATGGTGTGGGGTCTCGAAAATGATTTTCGTGCAGAGCAGTGTGGTTATGTTATAAATATGTTTGTTGTTTTTATTGTTTTTCAATTCAATGAAGAATAATGGAAGCGGTTTATTCGTGACTTTTTGTTGTGCAATATGGATGTTTATGACTTCACGCCCTAGGTCGAGAAGTTAATTTTTTATTTCATTAATGTCAGTGGCGTGGTGGATATTCCTGAGCACTACTTTAAATCCACGATCTTCCTTCGGTTTGAACGTGTAGTATTTCGTTCTGTGCTGTTGCATCATCGTAATAACTGCACCTTATTATTCTGCAGCTTTTGTAAAATGTAATTATGTTTAGTTAAATTTTTTAGAGCATTGCTAAGAACGCTAATTTGTTCGACGTCTTGAACATATATTGGTGGCGGCTTAACCGATTTGATATTTTTTTGTGCTGGCAAATTTGTTGCATCGGAAACACTTTCCGCACCACTGTTCGCTTGATTGTCATCGTCTTGAGAGAGGAGAGCGAACCTGTTGGTTTTGATTGGTGCGCTTAGCCAGTATTATTGCAGTATTGTTTGCGTTCCGTTACATTGTTTATTTCTCTTGATTTTGCTTGTGTTGTTTTGCTAGGCACTGTTATTGGGAGATTGTTTGCTCCTATTTCTCTTTAGGCTGGACTCTTGAGTGTTGGCGTTATTTATGTTTTGTGTGCTTACTTAAGGCTTTTGTTGTTGTACCCACTGTGGATGTAGAGGAGACAGATGATAGAGCTGCTCGTGTTGCCCTAATGGTTGTAATAGTTGTTGTCGCTGTTGTTGTGAACACTCCAACAGAAGCCAGAGCGAGCATTGTTGTAGTAGTTGATGTAGTTGTTGTTGGTGGAAAAGAGGAAAGCGGCTTCCTTGGTGAAGCGCATTGTGCACTCCACGGCAGAGGCTACATTTTACCTGTGGCCATGGAGCTGTTGATAGCTAGTTGTGCGGTAGAGCGAGAGGTTGCGTTTGTTTGTATTGATGATGCGTTTTCACTTTGTGGGTGTGAAATTGTTTGATGTATTGTGGGAGAGTATGAACGCTCTCACTCGAAATTAGCCGGAAGTGAAGATTGGTTAGATTCTCTGTTGTTGTTGATGCTGTTGTTTGAACTGTTGCATGATGGGATAAGATTTGCGTTGTTGTTTTTTGTGCTGACAGCTGATTGAACGTGCGGTATGCTCATGCTGTTTTTTGTTGACTGATTTTGATTTTGCTAGCTGCGCGCAGCCGGGGGACTGCGTTCAACAGGCATTCCTCAGTCCAGAACAGCCGTGACACTTTTTGTTTTACTAGTTGTTGTTTTACTTTTCATGTAGTTAAATTTGGAGTGCGTCTAGACTGAAGTGGTCCGCCTATGTTTGCCATGAGCCTGCTGAGTGATTTGATTGTATCTGCAGCCCTGCATCTCGCGTGATGGATTTGCGCCCCGAACGTCAGCTTTGCATCAAGCCTGACTCCTAGTATTTGATCACTTTTTGTGTCCTTGTGATGGTATCGTTGACCTTCATATCAATTTTCACTGGCATCCGACGTCAGTAGCGAGCTGCAGGCCTTGTGTGTCAAGCCATTGCTTAACACGTATCATCACCTGGTTGAGCTTACGTTGAGCATGCGTCGTGTTACGTGCCAAATTACTGCAACTATGTCATCTGCATATCCTACTAAGAAGGAGTCATCAGGCATATCTCTTTGGAGGATTTCGTCGTATCTCATATTCCAGAGTTCTGGGCCTAGGATTGATCCTTGAGCTGCTCCTGACGTTATTTCAACACACTTGTCGCCTGCTTTGGTCTGGTATATCAACTTTCGAACTTCAAAGTAGCTTCCTCTACGCCTAATGAAGTAATTGTGGATACAGTTCTTTTTCCAGAGCAAACATAACAAAAGTGTTATGTTCTTCCATTTCACGCTGTTGAATGCGTTCTTGATGTCCATTGTTGCAAGTAGTACGACAGACCGCGAGAGATCATTGCCCTGTTGGGTTGTGAGTGCTACCTGAATGACTACTTGAATTGCTACGACTGTAGAGTTTTGGGGTGTGATGCTGTGCTGTCTCGAGGAGAGCCCGCCGGCGCTTTCGATCGCTGCAGCTAATAGCGGCTTTATCAGCTTCTCCAGCAACTTACCAGTTGTATTTAGCATACAGAGTGATCGGTACGCTGTTGGCGTTCGTGGGTTTCCTTTGCCTTTGCTGATCAATACCAGTTGCTGTATCTTCCATTATTCGGGAAATATTAAACTTCGTATACACCTGTTGTACATATTAAGCAATATGAGGGTACGGCTTGCTTTTGTTGCTTTAAAGACTTCCGCTGGGATGTTATCAGGGCCCGGTGCCTTCTTGTTTTTAAGGCTCTTGGCTGTTTTGGAAAGTTCGTCTTTGTTGAGGAGCTCTACATGTTCCCCAGTAGTCTGCGGCATTGTGTTTGCTGGTGGAGCCGAATGGATATACCCCTTGTCCTTGTTTGCGAGGGTTTCCTGCCATTGGTATAGCAGCATTAAAGGCAATTTTTATGGCTTCCATGGTATTATTTACTGCACTCTGGGTGCTTCCGTTGTGAGAGACATCGAGTAGGCACCTGTCGATTTCGTTGTTCAAGGGAATCTTGTTCAAGCGGTTTACGTTCCATCTGCGGTTACAACGCGGTATTACGTTCTGTATTGAATGTGCTATTCTCTGAGAGGGTGAAAGAGATATATTCATGGTCACTGCCGTTGCAGATATCTAAGACTTTCCAGTGCGTTACCTTCCGTGCCATATTTCCTGAGACCAGAGTAATGTCGGGTATTGTTCCTGCGTTTCCCATTCGCCGAAAAGTCGCGGTTGTACCGACGTACTACGAGTTCCACTCTTGCAGGACTCTCCGACCTCTGGAGTTTGTGGAAGGCATGCCCTACTCTACAGCTCTCGAGTTAAAATCTCTAGATACAACAAAGTTTCACTGTAATCGCTTAGGTGTTTCTTCAATATCGTCGAGTTTTCTATGATATGCTTCTACACCATAGCTAGGTGTTAGATAGCAGCTGATGACGTTGCAGTCTTTTTCTCTCACATACACGTAACAGCTTGCTTTACCACTACCGTGCCGTATATTGCTTTGATCTGGGAACCATAATGCAGCAGTTTTGGTGTCGTTTTCCACCCAGAATCCAGTTTGTTTTCTCTTGTATTGCTCGCTGATTATAACCAAATCAATTTGTTCCTCCATGAATATTTGGGACAACAGATCATCCGCTATCCTGCTTCTATGTAAGTTTGCTTGGAGAACTTTCACCTTCGATCTTTCCTGACACTGGCAACGCAGTTCTTGGCCCCAGGGAAGTGATTCAGCTCCTTGAGTTTATCATGTGCACAGAAACAGCATCTACGTTGCTTCGTGCAAGTGTTAATCTTGTGTCCATTCTCTCCGCACCTAATGCACAGGTCACTACGGTCTGGTCCTCTGCAGTCCTTCCGCAAGTGCCCAACGCCAAAGCATCTGAAGCACCGCTTAATTTCGGTGAACTGCTTTACTCGACACCGCGTCCATCCAATCTTAATCTTCTGCGATTTCAGTATCTCATTTGCTTCTTCTTTGGGTAGTATGAAAAAGGCCCACTTCAACTCTAAATTGTTGTTGTTGTCTACCTCTGTGAGACTGTCCAGGTCAAGTATCTCCAGCTTGCACATTGGCTTGGTGGCCTTCACTGACGCACTTTCCTTAAGCATGCCTTTGATGCTTTCGCAAAACTTATCAAGTTTGCTTCCTGTGGAAAGTTCAACTAGCATGTCCCTTTTTCTTGTCTTCCTGACCGTGCGGACAGAACTGTCGGCTTCGTCTTGTTTCATATTTTTTTTCAGCTCTCTCAAAACTTCCACGTAGCTCCTTCCGCCTTCTGACTTAATTAGCACAGCTTCCGGCCGAGTTCGCGTCCGTGACTTAGGCTTATCTACCTTTATGCCAATATAGACTGATTTCTGATTTTTGCTTACTTTTGTTTTGTCATGTTTCGACTTTCCTTTTTTGTGATTCACAGTCTCGGATTCTTCATTCGGGTCCTTGTTTCTCACTTTTTTTCTCGAACTTTGTTTCGCAGGGCTTGTAGCGCTTCTTTTCTGGATGCCCAGAGCTGGTGTTTCAGTTTCGTGTTCGTCCTGTTTTTCAGTGCCTTGCTCTTTCGCCTCCCTAGCACTTTCTATTTCGGCGTTCATCCAGCTCTTTCTGTATCTTCCGATGACATCGAAAAGTTCACTCCGTTCAGACACATCGTCTTTAATGTCCATGCTTATATTTCGCTGCCTCCGCATGTCATTCTTCATTCTTCGCAGTACCCCTTTGCACTCCTCTAGCGTTTCTTCTTCCTGGGTCCTCATCTTCAGAATCAACTCTTGCCTTGGGGAGCAGTGGGTGTGCGCTTTGGGTACGCCGCCCGGTTCAGGAACAGACGCGTCGTGGATTTCTCGCCCAGAGAGACATTCCACCTGGTCAGGCTAAGCTGGACGTCGCCTTCTCACCTTAGCAAGCGCACGAACGGGTGACAGAGCTGCTTCCCGGGGTCGCCACGTGGAGGCGGTGAGATGCTTGGGACTTGTCTGGATGGATCGTGCTGGAATTCGCCATTTTAAAGCCGATCAGACACTTTACCATTCAGCCATAGACCCTGACCCCATAATTATACTAATAACAATACTAATAATAATACTTATAATAATACTAATAATAATACTAAAAATAATACTAATAATGATACTAATAACAATACTAACAATTATACTAATAATGATACTAATAACAATACTAATAATAGTACTAATAATAATACTAATAATGATACTAATAAAAATACTAATAATAATACTATTAATAATACTAAAAATAATACTAACAATAATACTAATAATAAGTCTAATAATAATGCTAATAATCATACTAAAAATAATACTAACAATAATACTATTAATAAGTCTAATAATAAGTCTAATAATAATGCTAATAATAATACTAATAATAATACAATACTAATAATAATACTAATAATAATAATAATAATAATAATATAATAATAATAATAATAATAATAATAATAATATAATAATAATAATAATAATAATAATAATAATAATAATAATAATAATATAATAATAATAATAATAATAATAATAATAATAATAATTGTAATAATAATAATAATTGTAATAATAATAATAATTGTAATAATAATAATAATTGTAATAATAATAATAATTGTAATAATAATAATAATTGTAATAATAATAATAATTGTAATAATAATAATAATTGTAATAATAATAATAATTGTAATAATAATAATAATTGTAATAATAATAATAATTGTAATAATAATAATAATTGTAATAATAATAATAATTGTAATAATAATAATAATTGTAATAATAATAATAATTGTAATAATAATAATAATTGTAATAATAATAATAATTGTAATAATAATAATAATTGTAATAATAATAATAATTGTAATAATAATAATAATAATTTTAATAATAATAATAATTGTAATAATAATAATAATAATAATTGTAATAATAATAATAATTGTAATAATAATAATAATTGTAATAATAATAATAATTGTAATAATAATAATAATTGTAATAATAATAATAATTGTAATAATAATAATAATTGTAATAATAGTAATAATTGTAATAATAATAATAATTGCAATAATAATAATAATCGTTGAAGTATTCTAAGATGTAGAAAAAGATTTCCTTAAGTTTTGGCCTAATGGCCGCGAATTATAATTCTGCTCAATCTTGTATAATTATTGAAGTATTACATCACCAGTAATTATTTCTTCATAAAGATCTCGGAGAAATACTCAACAGAGTAAGAACAGGAGATCCGCAAGGTAGCGTATTTGGTCCGCTTTGTATACCATCTTTACAGTATATATACCAACTAGTCAGTCATCAGGACTCTCAATATTAGCAACATTTGTCAACGACACCATACTTCTTAGTTCCCACGAATACATTGACAACATCAATACTACAATGAAATCTGGACAATAATTTCGAATGGTTCCGTCAATGAAATATTAGTATAAACAAGGAAAAGTGGGTTTATGTTATTTATACAACTTAAACTGAATTTGTAGGACCTCGTGTAACTACTGACGGAGATGACGTTATAGAAGAAAACCATGCAAATATCTAGGGCTCTACATGGACAACATATTAAATTGAAAACACCACATCGACAAAAAGCAAGAACAAATATAAACGACGAATTATATTGGCTGCTGAACCCAAGATCCAAACTATCGCTTGAAAACAAGTTACTGATATACATAGTTATAAATAATCAAATATGGACATCCATCAATTATGGATAACAAAAAAGGATTATACAGGAATGGGATTGAAATCGTTTTCGTAAGAACTTGGATACGAAAACGATTTGCCCTATGATGCATTTCCTTTTCGTTTCAATTTCATTCCAATTTCATTTCGAACATAAAATCGTGAGATTTGCCCTCTGACGAAATTCGTTTTTACGACTTCAAACCGAAATGAAATCGTTAAGATTTCGTTAAACGATTTCAGTGCGTATTGTGAGTGGGCAAATCGTGTGTGGACAAATTAAATGCAAAATATAAGTTTTTTGAATGCAAATTAAATATTTATTAAATGTATCATGAATTATATGGTATTTTAGGGGAAAACACAAGAATTCAGCTCAAGAAGCTATATTTATGGGTTTCATGGAGCAGAATGCCGACCTTTCCAAAAATTTTGTAAAGGGCGATAGTATAGGACGGAGGCAGTGTCCGAGCTATTTGTTTTCGACTCGTCACAACTTGAGGATGAAAACTCAGAAAATAATAAATCCAGAATAACCAGAAAAACAAATGTTGTGGAGTCTTTGGTTTTCGTCTAATACTTTAGAATCTTGCAAACCATTGTTAAGATTTGAAATTCCGCTATTTAATTTCTCTACTGCGTAATCCTCTATGTTATAAGGTTTACATAAGGTTTACGTAAGGCGAATCTATCCAGGTAGCTGGACAATTTCTCCACAGCTTCGTTCAGAGAGGCAGAGTTGAAGAGTCCGCGTAAGTAGCAATAATCGAATGCTCATCTCTAGTTGTTGGCATATCAGGCATTATAAGGAGTAGAGGACCGGAGCTAAGACACTCCCCTGCGGGACACCGGCTCTCATGTGCTTGATGGTGGAAATTTTTCTCTTACCGCCACAGAGAAGGTTCGTCGTTGAAGAAAGTTTCGCATTAGTAAAATCTGTTTGCCAGAGAGAAGTACTTTTAATTTATGCAGAACTCCATGATCCATACCCTATCGAATGCTTGACATCTAGGAAGACTGCAGAGGAATACTGTTTCATCTCAAACGCAGTAAGTATGAGATTAACGACTCGATGCAGTTGTTCGGGCGTGCCATGCTACGATCTAAATCCAAATTGGTGATCAGGAATGGCTTCTTGAACACCCCGTACTGCCAACAATCTGCTTAAAAATATTCTTTCAAAAATTTTGGAAAAAGTTGGAAGCAGGCTTATGGGCCTATATAATGTGACAATGTTCTCCGGAGTACCAGGTTTAGGTATCATGGATATCGTAGCACACTTCCACTGTGTGGGAAAATGGCAGATCCGCAGCATGCTGTTGAACAGCAACGTCAGGAACAACACTCACTTCCAAGGGAGGGCTTTCACCAACTTGTTGTCAATATGGTCTTGTCCGGGGCTCTTCTTAGATTTCAGTCTCTGAATTTGAGTCACAACCTCTTCAGGGGTGACATGTTTAGTTGGACTGTGGTCTAAGATACACCTCGATAGGACTTCAGCTGTTTCCTCAACATCTCCAGGGTCAGCTAGGCTAAAAGACGTGAAGCGGCTCTCCAACTCATTAGCAAATGCTTCTGCTTTCTCGGTCTCCGTACGCAGCCACTGGTTTAGAGGCCCACGGATTGGAGCATGTCTGTGAGGCTGTTGTTTGATGCACTTGGTGGCACGCCATAGATTGAAGCCAGACTTTTTCAAACAAGTAGCATTACAATAAAAACAAAAGAAATTGTATTCAAAAAAAATAATAATAATAATCAAAACTAAAAAGAAAAGAGAACGGCAATTGTATTATAATTTGAAAACAGTTACGCATCGTTGCAATATATACAGTCAAAACCTTGATCCGTTACATCGTGCGCTTTCTGTATATAAGTAAAAACAACTACGTTCCGTTCCAATATATATTTAATACCATCAAAGTCGTGCGAATGTGTACACACAATTAGCTTACACCTTCAGTAAAGTATTAGGAATAACTGAATCAGCATTTTAAATGACAATACCAATTTACCTGCGCCGGAAACCAAGGAATGTCTCTACAAGCGCAAGAGGATCACTCTCCTTTCGGCAAAGACAAGGTCGGTGCTCTTGATAACGTTTAGTTGGCAACAATCGAGCGTATGATTGATAAGCACCAAGCTCATTTGACAACTACCAAGATAGTTTCAAGTAATTATGCTTTGAGGAAACTTTCAGTCAGCGTAACAGTCAAATGCCATTTGTTTTTTGTTTTTTTTATATTTATTTATATATTTTTTTTCATTGACTTGGCAGGTTTGCAATGACCACACTCTAATCTCACATGGGGCCAACCGAAATGGAATCAAAATTCACCCAGTTAATAATAGACTGGGCTCAACTGGTCTAAATTGCTAATTTCTTTGGTGAATATGCGATACCGAAACTAAAATCTACGAACTACATATTTGGATACAGATCAAAATATCTTCAGCCTCTAACAAATAAGCATGCAAGATGAACTAAACTAAGATTCAACTTAGAGTTCATTACATACAATAACAATAAATATTCAAACATGGAGGAAAAATGTAGGTTAGAAGTTTAGTAAGTAAATTACGCAAATAAGGCGTTACATGTGAAAGCTCACTGATACGTACACAGAGTAGGTAGAGAGTTCTCATTCAAATTTTATAGAATCTTTTGAACTGTTTCAAAGTAAAATCAATCGGTTCTGTTTTGTTATGCACATTGTAAGTAACTCATGACCTTTTTGTATATAGTATTAATATCACGCTTTGTCATTTACCATTCACTAACACAGTTTTAAATGGATAGCGATTTTATACCAACCTAACTATAAGCAAAAGTAGTTAATCCATTTGATAAAAATAAGGCGGAACATGAAGATAATATCACCATAACAGATATTACTAAAGTAGTAAAAGTCCCATTGTCAAAAAAGGAATTCATAGAAACATCCTCGAAGATCCTCGACTTCGATTGTCAATACAAGATTGCTGAAATAGCTGAATCCCATGTGCAAACTGCTGTAAACGTGGTAAAAATCACACTAAGGGTAGATTCTCGTTGGTTAGTAACAAACCAGACTGCCCCAGCGCTAATCTCCAATACAATGACACGCTCGCTAAAAATTTCTTAAAAATGAATATATCAGCATATATCATATAGGGTGATATAAAAAGCCTATGCGGTTTTTTTGGTAAATTTTTTAACAAAAATTTTCTTTACTCAAAATCAGTTTCAATCCAGTACATATTGGCCATTATTACCTATGATCTTTTGCAATATTTCAGGTAGATTCTTAGTTCCATCGGTGTAGAGCTTCTGTGGTTTATCGGCGAAAAACTTGGCCAAGTAATTTTTAGCGGCTCTTACCGGTAATTACCCTTCCAACAATTACCGTGGTCGAGACAATTACCGTGGCCGTGGAAATGCTCAAAATAATTGGTACAACCCCAGTGGTAACGCCAACCACAGAGGTTGAACAGAAGTTCTAATCATATCCGGATAGCCCAAAATACGGAAAACAGCAAAACCCCCTGTACTTAATTGAGTAGAATTATGACGGTACCGTATACAAAATTAGTTTCAAACTTCTTCTTGCATTTCAGAAAGAGCAAATTTAAATGATAATCATTCTTGATAGACACATTAGCAGATCTATCGCTCCTGAAGCAAAACAATGTAGTTGCAAATGTTATCAATAGATATACTACGAGAGCCTTCAGATCATAGGACGGGGTATATTAAAAATATTAGAAAAAGAGGATATGGATTTAAAAATATAAAACTTTCTTATCGCATACAATTTCGTTGTGGTAAGAGATGGAAACCCAGGTCGTGACTTCCTCGAAAAATGCAATTGTATACTTGCTTTCCAAAAAGATCAAAACTGGTTGGCCTTAAGCCCAATCACTTTCCTAAGGAAATTGCGTTTCGAATGCTCAACAATCCAAGAGCAAATTTAATTTCCATACAAGCTAGATCTGAGGTAATCAGATTAATAAAAATAAATAGTCCAGAAAAGGACATTTTAATTCCCAACAGGTACTAGCTGCTGGTTTTTTTCTTACCAAACGCAAAATTGTAGATTGTGTTATGTAAATTATTATATTGTATAGTTTTCATTCAAGCACTGATTAATTATATTATAATTAATGAAACGTATCAATTATATATCAACCTGGTCTTTATTATTATTATTATTTTTATTGCAGCTTAGAATTAATCCTAAATTACAATACTTTTATAGCCAGAGCAACGAAGGCCTTCGGCACACCTGGTCTTTACTTGTTGGTAATTCTTCAATAAGTATCATTGATGCCAACTACCTATCACAAAAACAGGACAGATCGACCCAAAAAAAGCGGGGAAAAATTGACAAATGAAAGAACAATAGGACCAAAAACATATGTGTTTCATTGCCTGATCTATTAATTCGTTGTCGTCTTGATTTGCGGTACTACTACTACTGTATGAGGCATTAGTTCCAATCATATTTAAATATTTATGCGGTACCTCACACGTGTTACAGCATGTGAAAAACGCATCGTATTGACCATTTTTATCGAAATTGTGAATTAGGCATTCACAATGAGCGAAAAGCTTAAAAAAACACTTCAAACACTTCTGCTGAACGCGGCCAATGTTTATTGTGGCCATATGCGCACGTACTTGATCAATTTTTGAATTGATGCTGCATTTGCAGAAATTACAATATGCTTTGTTGGCATCTTTTGGATCGCGGGTCATTCAATTTTGAAATTCAGACTGATTTAGCCACGATTCGCGGAACTTTTGCTTATTCGCTTCTTTCAGCATGTTTATTTTAAAAGCGATAGTGATGAGTACAACCCGATTATTTGCGACTATTAATTTTCAAGGCGGCGGTTGTGAAATATGAATGGACGCAATCATATATGCAATCATATGAAACATACTCCATCGAAACGCATTTTGTCGCAAAAAACTGACCAACTTCTACTTTTTTCATGTCATTATCCGGCAAACTGCTGTTGAGTTTTAGCGTTAATTATATATTGGCACACATCACTAGTATTTTTGCTGTGTGTACATGTTGCAATACAGTATGAATACTGATTCTACACTAAACATAAGTCAAATATTTAATGTACTCTATATGATTAATCACTGAGCAAAGGTGAAAAAAAAAACAGCACAGCTGTTTGTTGATTACAAAACACATGAGCTACCGGACGGTAAGCCGCATGTTGTGTAGTATGTTGCTTGGGAACGCATTTATTTACAGTATGAAATGAAACGTACTAATGCTTTGTCGTAAAACCGCATATCCGTATGGCATGGAAGTCCGCCTTAAAAGAGGATAGATTTCCGGATAGGGGATGTTTGACATTTTTCTCCAACTAAGTCAATTTAAAAGAGGACAGATCTGTCCCCAAAAAGGCTAATTTGGCTTCACTGGTAAGTATATCGAGATAGCAAAAGTTCTCTTGGGTATGTCAACGCTTCGTGCATTTTTACCAAATGGAAATATATCAAAATGAAATATGATTTATTAACTTAATGTCTAAATACAGTGTGCCACTTAAGTGAACATACAGCAAAAATTTTCATGAATTTTTGTGTTTTAAGCTTCATAACTTGGTTGATTTCTAATATTTTATTATTATTCAAACGCAGTTAATTAAATATTTTTTAATGTATTTAAAAAAAAAAATCATTTGGCATAGTTGTACCCTTAATAATAAATAAAAATCACGAAGACCTCGAAAATTCACCTTCACAAAAGTTATAGTACAGCTGATATAAGGAGCTAATATCATTAGCTCTGAGTACTCAAAATCATTTTTTAGTATCGGGTTGGATAACTCTTCATTTTTATGACCTTATTCAGTCTATTTAGCATTGATGCCACCAAGTTTTCAATGTAAGTGGGGTCAATTTTCTCTCACTCCTCCAGTAAACTCATCTTCAGTTCCGTTTTGCTTTGAATTTCGCTGCCCCTTAGACTTTTTTTCAAGTTGTTCCACAAGTGTTCAATAGGATTGATGTCCGGACTCTGTGGTGGAGCTGAAAGTGCGTGGGGAACATTATAAATGACCCATAAGCGCGTATTCATTGCTGTGTGCTTCGGGTCATTATCGTGATAAAAATAATAATTAGACCGAATATCGAACTTATTTGTGGTCCATAATACCATCAATAATATCCATCTTTCCACCACCCGCAACAGCCATACAGGCCCATACCATCAATCCTCTTACGCCATGTTTAATTGTTTTAACTGTATTCTTCGGGTTAAACGCCTGTTCAGCTTTTCGCCAAACTTTAAAATGCTTATCTGACCGCCAAATATTGTGTTTGCGATTTCTGCATAGGATTTCTTCTCTTTAGCATGTAAATTTAAAATAATTCTACGTTCTTTCAAAGTTAGTTGCGATTTGTGGAAAAAATAGATATATTAGAATCATTTATAATGTGGACTTATTTTTTAAACTTCAAATTTTAGTTTTTAATTACTTTTTTGTGCCATGATCAGCTGTGTATTGTTTTGGCGCACAAAAAACAAGAAGAAGACCGTTGAGAATTACAATTTTCGACCAAAAACTTTGCAACACTGTCAGAAATCGGCAGCCTACAACAACAACCCCTCAATGACGTCACTGTTCCTTGTGGTTGTTGTAGAAAGTGATACGAATCACCGTCGAATAACCAGGGATTCGAATCCTAGCCCAATGTAAATAGGCTATTAGACAATAGGGATATCCAACAAAGTATTAAAGTTAGTAGAACTACCTTTAGTTATTTGAATATATGAAACTTTAATATGGTGCACGATTTTCGTTGACTGCAGGATTTTACACCTTTTTTCCTTTGGGTGCCTATCCGTCCTTCATTTTATTTATATTTGTTTTTGTTTTTTATGGTTAATGAGTGGAAAAGAGTGATAACTAAAACTGTATACTTTAATTAAAAAAAATGTTTCATTTCAATAATACTTACAATTGAACACATAACTGAGAGCTGCACAATTTTCGATGACACTGACTCTACATACATTTTTTTTATACATACACTTTGTCAAGAAAATATTTTGACACCATAAAAAGAACAATTTTACAACTTTAAGTCGAAAGAAAAAATACTTATATGCTTCTTTAAAAATGTTTGTTTACTGATTATAATTTATTAACTAAATTTCTATATATATATATCAAAGAGTTGCACAGCAAGAAAAAAACAAAATTACTGCTATTTTTGAGTGTCATGAAAATGTTTTGACAAATTCCTTTCCTCAATTACGCACTTTGAAATGCATGTTCAGTTATAAGTTATTGGATATTTCTCCTTTGTGTTCGTCACTTGGCGATAAAATAATGTAATGTTAGTTGCAATTTCGCATCAAATACGGAAGTTCTTGCGGTTAACATTAAATATTGATGATACCTGTATGAAGAACGACATTTGATGTCATTCATCTGGTTTATTATAGCCATCAAATTGAAACAAATTTTTAATAGTTAGCTGAGACGTTTTCTTTAACTAGGCAAACGATTTATAATATTATTAAGGGAGCAAATAAAGCAAACAGACTTGAACTTAATTCATTTCAGACCCAGAAAATTATCTCAGTGAGCTGAACGCCGTTTGGTAGCGAAAATCCAAAAATTTCGACCAGATCCCTTGCTACTGCATTCTAGGAATAGTGTGGTGTTACCGTTTCTCATGAAACGCTATGACAAGCTCTAAAAAGGAACCAGTACACTTTGCGAGTTGCCCGAAAAAACTCAGTGCTTTCTGTACTGCATGTTAAAAAGCGCTTCACCTTCTCTTCGATTGATGTAGACAACCCAGAAAGTTAATGGGATGACGACATATTATATGACGAAATAAAAATTAAAAATAAAATAAAAATAATATAAATAAAAATTAAAAAAAAGGCATCCAACAATGCGAGCAGCCCTTAAAAGTGCAATATTGGAGAGATGGGTGCAAATTCCACGGGATTACGTCTTGCTTAAACTAGTTTATTCCCTGAAACGAGGTGGTAGATACCAAAGGACCACTTACTAAAGATTAAGTTAGTTTTGCTTGATTTTTTTTCACTTTTTCTTCTATATTCTGTTTTGTCAAAATTTCTAGCCACTCGAAAAGAACCGTTGTTTTGGTCTCTTTTTTATTTCTCTGCTTCTTTCTTAAAACTGTGCTACTTTTTGATATATATATGTAGAAATTAAGTTAATAAATCATAATCAGTAAAATTTGGTTTTTTTAAAACCACATAAGTACCTTTTCCCTCGACTTAAAGTTGAAAAATATTACTTTTTATGATTCCAAAGCAATTTGTTGACAAATCTGTATATATATATGTGAATGTGAACATGTGTGAATATGTATGTGAAACTAAGAACCGGTTTGGACGGTAAAAAAGAAAGAATTATACCAACAGCATTTCATTTCGGCAGTCAAACTGTAAAATGAAATGTAGCAGCTGTTTAAAGTCAATTTCGATCAATATGAAGTACTTTAAGCGGAACTGTGATACTCAGCGAGTTCCTCGCCGATATTCTTCCATTTCTGCTACAAGCAGGAAATAGAGCTTCTTGTTCGTCAAACTCCGCGTTAATGAATCGAAATTATTATGCACTTCATATAAAAAATACAACTATAAAAAATAATATTATTAAAACTGTGAAACACGTTAGAGGTATTATTATGATTTCCAGATGAAAAACGGCATCTGGAGTGGGAAATATCGTATTTGGTAATGAGAAAATGAGTGTTGAAAAGGTGGGCTTAATTGAAAATCCCATTTTACCGTCCTTTAATTTTTTTTCTTGGTCTTTTAAATGGACTTAAGTGGAAAAAATTAACAAATTTTGTGTATAACTTTTGAGACATTGTGAAAGCACAAATTATTTGTTATGTTGGTACCTATCTCAAAGGAAATACCTTTGTTTAATTTTGATTTATTTGCCCACTTCTATCTTTCCTTTCCATATTACAAACAAACTTTGTTTGTAATACAATCCGTCACTAATCAGCGATTAATTTAATCGTGGGCTTAACCTGAATTTTATGCACGTGTCTACTGCCACGTGCACAGTTTAGGGTAAAAGCATGTGCTTGAAACGGGCGTTACTAACGAATATGATTTTTATGCATGCTTTGTTCATGATGTCCAATCATTTCAGTTAATTCTTGACGACAATCACAGACACAGAATAATAAATAATGTCTAATAGAGGGGATGAAGTTCAACAAAATATTTATTTAGTAATGTTGTTAGAAGTTCCCAAGTTGGAAGAAACATTTTAAGGATGAGTGAACGTCAGTTTAGTTAATCACCATATGACATTCTTCACCTATCATAAACCGCCTTTTGTCGTCTTTGTTTCGTTAAGTCTACTGTTCCAGTTGTCTGAATATACAGCAGCATGGTAATCTGTGTAATCTTTTAAATTTTTATTTTAAAAATAAAATAAAAATTTTTTTTCAATTTTTATTTTAAAAATCAAAATGGAAAAATTATTCTCTATTTTTATTTTAAAAATCAAACATTAAAAATTAATTTCAATTTTTATTTTAAAAATCAAAAAATTAAATTTATTTTCGATTTTTAGCTGGATTAAAGTAAAAAATTCAAGTAATTTGGGACTCCATAGATCCAAAAGATTGCTTAAATATAATACTATGGAAAAACGAGTTAAAGAGGTTTTGAAAAATAAGGGTGATGTTAGTTTTAATTTAAAGATATCGTTGCCGTACCAATTAATAATGGTCACAAATATTGCATTTATTATGGAAGTGGTTTGATTTAAATATACATTTTCAGTGTTTTTATATGAAATGTGAGTATGTTTTGTTATCAAATTAAGGGTTATTAAACAACCTTTCTAAAAAGTACAAACTTGTACGATCAATTATTACTTAGACATAAATAGAAGCCATTGAAACTTAAACTATCAAAAAAAACTTGCCGTTCTATTTAATAGTGCTTAGGGCTCGTATGCCTGAAAGCTTTGACTTGAGTTCCGATCACTGTTCGTTCATAGTCATATTAAGAGCAAAACCATATGAAACCCTAACACAAAATACATACGTGCCTGTTTTTGGAAATGGTTGGACAATTGAATGTGCTTTGTATCATTTAAAAGTGGCGATTGAGATTGATTGTTGAAAATGTGAAAAGCGCGATGCACAAAGCAATCTACCTTTTCACTCAGACAGTAGAGGAAAATACCGGGTTTCAATGTTAACCTTTTCAATCAGTTGGGCTGAGGCGCCTAATTAGAAGCAAAACCTGTTGAAACTGACAGGTCACCCGTAGCCCACCGGATAAAAGACTATTCAAAACAGCGCCTAGTGACTTGAAGGCATGACTGCACTAAATTAGCCACTGTAGATTACCTCACAAACTGGATCCTACAGTAGACTACCTATATAATTTTTGGAAAACTACCAGCCATCGGAAGCGTCCGACAAGGAAAAGTGTAGTGGTCCTTGATAGTAACAAGCAAATGTAACGGTGAAAAAACCAAAGCCTTGGCTCGGCACTTTCACGTGGTATTCGAGCCTAACGCAGTTGAGTAAGCAACTATAGCAGACGAAGTTCTTAACTTTTTGGACTCACCTTGCCAAATGAGCCTCTCATTCCCTCGAATTTCGTCTGCTGAAGTCGAATCTGTAATTAATCTGATCAAGCAGAATGAAGCACCTGGATTTCATGAACTTGACGGCTTTACTATCAAAACCCTCCCACCCAACTGTATTCGGCTTATAACTTCATTTACAAGCTAAATTCTAAGTTACATTTCTTGAGCACCTTACACCATATAGATACTGGCGAGTACGCGATGCAGTTACCAACAAAGGTCGATTTAGGTTATATATTCGACTTGCACTCGCGAGCAGTAAACCTGCTTAAGGCATTGGAGAAAAGATTCGTTAATCAGGCTAAATAGAAGCAATAACATTGATTACATCCAACCTAAGTGAATGACGCTGATTAGCTCAGTTCCACCTGGCATTTAGTTTTTTACCACACCATTGCGTTTTGAAAGCTGAGAGCACAACTATTAAATTGCGATATGTTAATGGCAACTACAAAATTATTTTAGACACTTTACGCTTTCGATCACACAAGACTTCCATTTCAGCCGATATATGCAAAGTGTAATGTTGTGTACGGATTTTTTTAAATTATTTTATTTATTTATTGAATCTTCTCTTTTTTTCATAAGGCTAAAAATCATTTCGGTACTTCTTTTTGCGAAGAGTCTGGCTAGTGCATTGAGGTGCACTTTTAGTTTGTCGGTTTAGTTCTGCATTATCTTTGCAATAGCGACTTTAACGGTAGGCATTTTAAAATCATTGCGGATACACTCGTTATTAGCATATTGCTTGCACTTGCTGTGCGCCACAGCTGCGAACCGTACGTCCAGATGGATTTGATTACTATGTTGTACAGTAGCACTTTATACTCTAACCTGAGTGGCGAGTTTGAATAGACAGCCAATGCATCGAGTTTGTTTTCATTAGAATGAATTTATTTTTGGCTTCGACGTGTCTACATTATATTAGTCTTCTGTCTGTCTGTTATCCTGATTGTCTTTGAGGCAGTCATATAGACATATTTCAACTTGGATGAGGTAATAAGCAAAGAGTCTATTTGCTTGTATTGGCCATCTCCACCTGCTTAAAATGCCAGTATCGTCTGCAAATGTTGATATTGTCAGGCAACAACCCATTTTTATTGTGGTATTTCTTTAAATTGTTCTTTACTACTGAATGCTTAAATGTCTAGGGTTACAAAGATAAGCTCGGCTCTAGATTATCGCCAATATGTAAAAGTAAATAAGTATGTAGTATGTATTCAGTAAGTGTATAATCGTATGATCGTCGTATGGCGTATGTAAATATCAAAAATAGAGTACAATAGTACTTTGATTTTGTATTTAGGCTCTTCTAGCCCCACGCGATAAAATGCTTGAGCAAATTCAAGAAATATTGCTGAGCAATACTTACGGCGTTCAAAAGCCGTTCGGATTTCGAATGTGATGCAGTTTATAGTTCGATTTTACCGTGCATTGAGAGCTTTGCAAAGGGCGCGCGTTGCCATTCTCAATCTTTGTTTTGCAATTTAAGATCGTTGTCTTTGCCAATCCCTTATTAGACATCGTTTCTCAGTAAGAAGTAATTAATTTTTTGTTTTGTTCAGAGGGTTTAGTCTAAGGCTTCAATTGGACGTTCTTTTGGTGTCGAATGTTGTACTGCACTAAATAGAGATTTAAGATCATCAGGTGCGTTGTCAATCTCTAGTTCGTTACCGATTTGTGGGTTGAGCATAATGTGACTACTGATGTATCTTCTGTATTTTAACCAATTTGTCTTGCTTGTTGTAAGTTCGGACTTATGTTGATTGCGCTGATATCGCATATGAATGGTAAAAAAAAGTAATCTGACGACAAATCTATTGAATAAGCGGTAGTCTCAATAGGCGTGGTTTCCGTTGTAGTCTCCCGCTTCTTGGTGACCCATTAAATTAAAGTAATACTCGAATTGTTTTCTACTTATGTTAAACAAGTCGAACAGTATACTGCTGCTATAGTAAGGTGCACGAATTTTGATCTTACGTGAAAGGAAGTGGCGTGCAAGTAATTCGTGTTAAAATCTTTGTATCGAATGTGCTTAATATGATTTATTATAAGAATTCCTTCTCCTCCGTGGGCCTTACCGTTAGAGTGATGTGTAGCATAAAATGAAAAAACTGATATGCAGAAGCTCTTTTTGTTTATCAGGTGAGTTTCTGTAAGAAGTTACCATTATTTTTATAAAAATAGATGCCCTATAGTCAGAAACATTGACGGCTAGCTGGTAGCGGCAAGAGACACCTACATTATGGAGTCGAGCTTTCAGCTCCTTGTACACAGTGCAACCTCTGTAATTTGCCGAATGGTTCTTACTGAAATTGATGCACTTCTTCAAGGAGGGGTCCATCTTATTTTAAGTGCACTTAGCTGATTCATCGAAATCGTCATAGGCAACACAAACAGAGCGTATGTAGTATGTTCTTTTATGGCCATATTCCTGGCAGTTAGAGCATTGATCCCGGTTGCTCCCAGGCTCCCGGTTTAGTATGCAATACAAACTCTGAAGACATTATTTCTTATATTGCAGCCAAAATTAATGTAAAGACTGTTCAAAAATTTACTTTTTTTAACCCTCGTTACATTGTGTCCTTCAAAATTAGCGTTCCGAACTCCCTATAATTTGTGGTCCAACATTTTGGCCGGAGAATATTATTATTTATGAATTCAATCCTCGACTCAATAATGTTTGAATTTTCTCAATCTCAAACATCGGCGCCGCTAATACTACTCCAAAAAACTGAGTCTTTACTTCCCTCAGAGAGTCACTCCAACTCCTATATCCACTAAACCTAACTTAATCATAGACTTCCAGAATGTCAGGGGCTAAACTCTAAAACAAATAGATTATTTTCAAATAGTTTTTCCGTTCATTCATACATAATTTTGTTTGTTGAAACTTGGCTTCGACCAGCTATTCAAAACTCCGAATAATTGAACAGTAATTTCTTAATTTTAGGAAAGATTTCATATGTGTAAAAGCACCGATAACGAACTTCAGCACCCAACTCCCAAATTATGTTCTTGAGCTGTTAAAGATCCGTAATATGACGCGACGGCAATGGTACAGAACACAATTGCCAATCTTCAAAGTGCGACTTGCACATTTTAACCGTCTTATTAGTTCTGAATTACTTATCCACAACAACAACTGTTTGAACACTAAACTTGATAAGCTAGACAAACATTCGATGCCTTTTTGGAAAATAACTACAATAATTAAGAACAAATTACAGTTCATTCTTTGTTTAAACTACCTTAAGGAATCATACACGAATCAGAAGTAAAGTTTTCGAGGAAAAACACAAACTTACTCGAGCGCTATGTGATTCAAGTACAATATCTTTAGTCAATGACTCTATAAGTATGATGGATAGAGGGCAGAACTTGCACTTTAATTACAACTTCTGATGTAGTTTGTGTTATACAATCGCTATAAATCAATAAATCAATAAACATATTGACTTCATTCCAAACATATGCCTCAAAAACCTACCAAAGAAAGCAGTTGAATATGTTACTCGAATATTCAATGCATGCCTCAGCTTAGGTTATTTTCGTTGCTAGTGAAAAACGGCTCAAATCATCCCCATTCGAAAACCCTCAAAACCGCTTGACTCACCAAATAGCTATCCCCCAATTAGTTTGCTAAGTGGCTTATCCAAAACTTTTAAAAAAATTATAAATTCATTCGGTCAACTGAATTAGAATTGTTAAGTCGATTTGTCATCTACTCTCGCACTCCAAATTTAACTAAACGAAAAGTAAAACAACAACTACTAAAACAAAGAGTCAAGGCTGGTCTGGACCTAGAAATGCCTGTTGAACGCAGTCCCCCGACTGCGCGCAGCATGAAAAATCAAAATCAGCCAGCAAAAAACAGCATGAGCGTACCCCACGTTAAAACAGCTGTTAACACAAAAAACAACAACGCATATCTTATCTCATCATCCAACAGTTCAAACAACTGCATCATCAACAACAATCAATTAAACATAATTACATTTTAAAAACGCTGCAGAAGTTACTCCATAGTTATAAAATGCTGCAAGAGCACACAACGAAATACTACACGTTCAAACCGAACGTGGATTTAAAGTAGTGCTCAGGAATATGCACCACGCCACTGACATTAATGAAATAAAAAATTAACTTCTCGACCTAGGGCGTGAAGTCATAAACATCCATATTGCACAACAAAAAGTCACGAACAAACCGCTTCCATTATTCTTCATTGAATTGAAAAACAATAAAAACAACAAACATATTTATAACATAACCACACTGCTCTGCACGAAAATCATTTTCGAGCCCCCACACCATAAACGCGTAATATCACAATGCTTAAATTGTCAAAAATACGGCGGATCTGCGTCAAATGCGCCGGTAAACACAAAACAATCGACTGCAAAATTGAAGCCAACGGTCAAATAAAATGTGCATTGTGCGGTGCTGCACACACTGCAAACTACAAAGGTTGTGAGATAGACAAGGAACTGAAAATAAAAAGATTTCCATCCCCTAGAGAAACTAGCCACCAAGTTCCGGCTGAGACAGTAGCAGTAGCTCCAATCGAGACTCAAAACTTAAATAAAATTAAGACCGGTTTATCGTACGCTCAAGTAGTTAAGGATAAGAATGACAACAATAATGGCGAAAAGAATAAGAAGGAACAACTTACGAATCCAACCAATGAATACATAAGTAGACGCATTGACATAAAAACTGATATGACTGAGATGAAAGACCTGATGAAACAATTGTTTCAACAAGTCACAAATATGATAGATGTCATAACAATTCTCATATCGAAGATGGACAGACAAAATGGAAACTAAATTAAGGATCATAACTTGGCATGCAAACGGACTGAAAAACCATATTGACGAACTACAAATACTTCTTCATGACAACAGCATTGATATAGCCCTAATATCGGAGACACATTGCACAAACAAACACTTCATACAAGTTAGAGGGTACAAAGTGTATACCACAAACCACCCCGATAGCACAGCGCACGGTGGAACAGCCATAATTATTAAGCAGTGCATAAAGCACGACGAGCTTGAGCCTTCTCAGTATAACTACATACAAGCGACGAACATTCAACTTAATGATCTCGTAGGACCGCTCATAATATCTGCTGTATAAAGTCCACCAAAGCATAATATTACAGAAAGAGAATATAAGAATTTCCCCAACTCTCTTGGACAACGCTTCACTGCAGCCGGTGATTACAACGCGAAACACTATGTGGGGATCGAGGCTAACGAACAAAAAAGGCAAAAATCTCCTGAACGCTATGCAGTTCACAAACTCTAAACACTTGAGTACAGGCGAACCAACATATTGGCCAACAGACATTAATAAAATACGTGACTTGATAGATTTTTTCATCTCAAAGAACCTGGACATTCGGAAATGTAAAATCTTATCACGATTCGAACTCTCGTCAGACCACAACCCTATAGAATTAATATATGACTCGCACGTCACGCCTACACATGCAAATAGACTTCTGTACAACAACAAAACTGACTGGCATACTTATAAAGAATACATTGATTTAATGACCGACATCCCTCTTAAATCATATGAGGACATCGAGTTAGCGATAGTATTCCTGAAGGACACCATTATGAACGCAGTCATACAATCGACACCAAAAAAGAAGCAACAAAATTGGACATTCTACCCACAACCTCAACCACGACGACTATTAAATAAAAAATGTAAAATACGGAAAACCTGGTCAACCAGAAGATCTCCTGACACAAAAATACAGTACAACAAGGCAACTAAAGAGGTTAAAAAAATGATTCAGGTATTAAAAAACAAACAATTAACATCATATCTCAAGAGCATAACACCCACGAGTCAAACGGACTACTCTTTATGGAAAGCTACTAAAGGATGGACAAATAAAAGTAATTATCAGGCTCCTCTAAAAATGGACGAACTTGGACAAAGCTAAAGTATTAGCGGACTATTTCGAAAGGGTTTTTACAGAAGTCGCCACCATCTCAAATGATCCACAGCTGAACACAGATATTAGCAGAGGTTCAGAACAAATAAAACATGAAAAGACCACCATAGGAGAAATAAGAAAATGCATTAATAATGACATAAAGGAAAAAAAGTCCCCTGGATATGACAAAATAAATGGGAAACTCCTAAGAGAACTACCTGTAAAAGCTATAGAATATCTAAGAAACATCTTTAACGCTATGTTCAGACTAAACTATTTTCCGAGAGTCTGGAAAGCAGCTGAGATTACTGCGATTCCGAAACCAGGCAAAGACGCATTAAAAGCAGAGTCCTATAGACCAATCAGTCTACTCCCTGTGATTTCAAAAGTGTTCGAGAAGATATTAAGAAGTAGACTATTGCAACTACTAGAACGCAGACACCCCATTCCAAATCACAAATCTGGTTTTCGAAGAAGTAACTCAACCATATAACAAGTGCACAGAGTTATGCAAAAATTCTAAACAACATTGACGATAATAATTTTTGTATTGGGCTCTTCTTGGACGTGGAAAAAGCTTTTGACAAGGTTTGGCATAAAGGACTCAAATGGAAACTTAACAATGTATTCCCTCAAAACCTATCCCATCTATTAACATCATATATCAAAGGTAGATACTCCTAAATAAAATACTCAGACGAATACTCAACCCTTAGAGAAATAAAGTCGGGAGTTCCACAGGGAAGTGTGCTAGGACCATTATTTTAACCCTATACACAGCAGATATACCATAACCCACTTACAATGCGCCGCTTGCAACTTTCGCCGATGACATAATACTCCTAAGTGCTCATAGAAACATAAATACTGCCACATCCATGTTGCAAGTATACTTTGTTAAACACTTGACTGGCTTAGAAAGTGGCATATTAAAATAAACAAAAACCAAACAGTACAAGTTATATACACTACTAAGACTAGATTCACACCAATCCATATAAATATTGACGGAGACAACGTAACCATTCAAAAAGAAGCCAAGTACTTAGGATTATATATTGACAGTAAACTAAATTGGAAATACCATATACAAAAAAAGGGTGACGAAATAAAAATTAAAGTAAGACAACTGCACTGGCTGCTCAAACCAAATACAAACATTTCACTTGAAAACAAGCTCCTAATCTATAAGACAATTATTAATCCAATTTAGAAATATGGAGTCGAAATATAGGGAGTTGCCAAAAAATCAAATATAAAGTTAATCCAGAGGCAAAACTCAAAAATGATTCGCCCCATCACAAAAGCCCAATGGTATATCACCAACACGGACCTTCATCGAGACCTAAGAACTGCGACAGTAGATGAGGAAATAATCAATTTAAGCAGAAAATACCAAACCAAACTTTCCCAGCATTCGAACTAAAATTCGAGCTAAAAAGTGTGAGACCAGTGGACCTCACATAACACATTACTTCATTACATTACTTACTCATTGTTAATTGGTGTTATCTTTAATTGTTTATTTACTGTTAAAACACATGTATTGTTAAACTCCAGTCACAACACGACTTTACAAACTGATTGTAAAATTGAAATTCACCCACTTGTCCTAAATATTAATGTGTACAATAATAGTCGATTTATATTTCTATAATAGACAATGTACTCTTCTTTTGAAAAAAAAAAAAAATTAATAAATAAAAGTTAGGCTTACTTCTCACTTACATGCAAATCATCTTTCGTGACCAATATAGATTCAGAGGTCAACTTAGCTGAATTAACCCACTTCTTAAACTAAAGAGATTTGTCAAGGATAACCTCCAAAATAAAATGTCTGTTGTTATGGTCACCCTTGACATTGAAGCGGCATTTAATACAGTATGGCATAATGGACTAATCCATAAGCTTATGTCCATCAACACTCCTTTATAACTTACAAGAGTAGTCCAAAACTTCCTTGCTGATAGGTATTTTCATACTGTTGTATACGGGACACAATCAAATCTCTAACCTGCATGTGCCGGTGTTCCCCAAGTTTCGATCCTTTGACCCACTCTATATAACACATTTATATGTGCAGGTGATACGGCCGTTTACTGTGTGTCTAATACTTTTGTATATATATGTCCGAGATTTGAATTCATTTAACGGAAATTTGATGTTAGAACTAAGTACAGTGCTGTAATCAAAGAGTATTAATCCATATAGAGTTCCTATTTCTCTCACGAGCTTTTGGAGCTTTTTCCAAATCTTAAGAAGACATTGGCTTATGTTATTTGTCTGCTATTAACATCGAAGTAGCAGCGCAGGTCGCTGTGTAGCAAACTCATGGTGCTAACTACTGAACTGAAGTAATCAGGCAAACAGAAATTTTAGAAGGTGGGTGTCTGTTGTGAAATCGAAGCAAGCGCTATTTCCCCTTCTTGGTGTGTCTTCCTACATTTTGTGTTCTTAGCGCGAATTAGCATGAAAAGGAATTTCTGTGTATCACCTTTGTTTTGGTTGTTTTGATTGCCGTATTCCATTTGTATTTTGATGTATTGATATTGTTGTGGAAATGATAGCGAAAAAGGAACACGTATTGGTTTGGTGCGATTTTTTAATGAATGAGGAACATGTTTTTTTATTACAAATCCCACCACCTACTTGTATTGATTTTGGTGGGACTTTTAATGAATGTGGCCCATTATTGATAACTAAAATTGATTTAAAATGCATATTTTTCGCTAAGTATATCAAAAAATTTAAGTTGAATACAGCTAACTCTACCTTTAATACAAGGCAAAGAGAAAAAACAGCAACTGCAAGTGTTCCATGTCAAAACGAAATCAAACCAGCTTCGCATTGCGAATATCAGGAAAGACAAGGAAATAAATGTTGCCTTTGACCACGCAACAACAAAGAGTGTGACATTTGTTTTATTTTATTATTTTCCGAACATAAGGAAAAGGTTTTTGCATGCACGCAAATTTGAACTCAACAACGAAACACGCGCCCGCCTGACCCCTGATAAATTTGGTACGTCAATCGAAAAATGAGTTGTGAAGTAGGGCGCGTGCAGGAATAAAAATTCCTTTTTTTGCCACGCTCAAGTCCAGACCATTTGTTTTTTCATTGCCGATCCCAAGGAAAGAAGAGGAAAGAACACAACACAAAGTAAGGATGAAGAAATTTGTTTTGCGCGATTGAGACTCGAACTTCGCGGTATTCCTCGTACAGTCAAACTTCCAAATCTCGAATCACCATAATGCATAACAAAAGTTCGAGTTATGGGGATATGGAAGACATATTGTATTGATTTTTCGCTATAAACGCACTTAATTCGAGTCAAGGATATATTCGACTTATAAAAGTTTGACTTATGGAAATTCGACTGTAGTTAGAAATATCAATTGGGTTTCTTCGGCTGTTCAATGAATGTGCATTCACTGTACTTGCTATTGAAATGGATTTCGTTTTCTGCCACAACCGAAAATTGTCATCAAGAAGTTGAAAACAAAAAGAAAAGCTTGCCATTGTGTGAGTGACCTTGTTGTGTAGGTGTGGTTCGTGTATGAGATTGTATTGGTTTTCATTGTCTCCCTTGTGTGCAAAATGTGCTAAGTTTGATTGTGTTGTGTAGGTGTAGTGCGTGTATAAGATTGTATTGGTTTCTTATTGTGTGTATTACCCGGAATATTTTTGTATGGTTTTGTTTTATGATCATGCTTTCTTTTTTTGCTGGCAGCCTGGTGTTTTCATTTCATTCATATAAATGAATATAGGCAAAATACAAGGCAGCTATGGTTCGATTTCGTTTGTTAAAGAACGATTTCATAAATTAAAGATAAATCCACAAAATTTGCTTAAGCTTCTCGACCCACCTTTCAAATAAAGAACTTTAAAAAAATCAAAGAAAGAAGACAGTGTTTAAAGGCTTTTGTTTTTTTGTAATTTACTTATCATTAAATATTTTCCCCTTTTACGGCAGTTCGACGTCCGTCCATTTGCAAACCCAAGTAAACCAACAGCAATATGTTACGCTGCATAAGTTGAACAGCCAACAATTCTGTTGATGTACAGAATCAGTGTCCGATTCTAATCGTGCCTGACAAGTCTCTCTCGCCTTTTTTAAGGGTCAAATGTAACCTCTATATGAATGAATACTCTTTGTTAGAACTAATTACAGTGCTGTAATATAATAATGTTTTGTAGTAAAGAGAATATGTAAGAGTTTGCTGATAAGAGTCACGATTGCTGAGAGCGGGGCTAGGCAAAGAGCCTAGCTGAGCGTGGCGCATTAGTAGTGTGCAAGAAGGAAAAGGGAAGACACAGAAAAAAGAAGACTGAAGAAAGGTCCAGTCAGTGATCAGCCAATTTACATTCCAATTATTATCAATACAATACAACATTAAAGCATGTATACCCCACTTAAGTTCCCTTAGGTACATTTTACTTATGTAAATAATAATAAAAAAAAACTTCAAGTTTGGTTTGCCAAGGCCAGTACTCGCAAAACTAACTAGTGTTAGTTTGACTGAGCACCAGTTCCCTAGTCTTAAGTTTTACTTCCTAACCACTATAATTTCAAAGGTTTTTCTTTTCCCATTTTTTTTTTTTTTACATTGACATAGTAGGTACGCAATGACCACACACTGATCTCACATGGGGCAGGCCCAAGTGGCATCAAAATTCACCCAGTCACATAGACTGGGCTCAGCTAAGTTCTTTGGTGAACATGCGATAGCAAAGCTAATGTCTAGGTACTAAATATTTGGCTACAGATAAAAACATCATCAGCCTCTAATAAACATGTAATAATTAAACTAAATCTAAGACTTAATTTAGAATGCAATACCTAAAATGATATAGACAATTCAAACAAAAATTTAGATTACAAGTTTAGAAAGTAAGTTATGCATTAATTCAATTAAGCCAATAATGTAGAGGTGGAAATTTCAGAGTTTAGAAAATTTACGGCGAAGCAAAGTCTCAACGAAAACAATAATGACAGAACTCATAGAAAAACTTCTAAGAAAAAATGAAGAAAGTTTACACTTTAGCCTAGCCCTCTAATACTTTGAAAGTGTAGTGGAAGAAGCAGAAGATGAAACTGAAGCAGTGACTGGTAAGGTTACCTGCAAAAGCCTAGTTTTTTTCTTAGGAATAAACTCATGGACCACCATATGTTCAGGCCAGAAATTAGCGCCACAAATGACAGAAAATACTTCAATACCAACTGAAAGCTTGAAAGAAGAGCCTTCTCTAGGGCTAGAAAAATTAAACTTATGAATATTAATATTCGAAGTGTTGCATGCTTTTGATGATATATAGCGTGCAACGTCGTCACAGGTTGTCTCCTTATCCAACCTGGAAATAAAAATATGTTTACGAGGATCCAGCACCTTCAAAATACATGGCACTGGAGTAGAGGCAGTATTGGACTGTGAAGAACTCTTAGGGGGTGACAAAGTACGGGAGGAGTTAGAGACTTTAGTAGAAGATGAAGCAGAAGTTACAGTAGTAGGACAGGGAGTAGAGCAAGATGAACAAGTAGTGGAGGGAAAGTTAAAGGCGATAGATGAAGAAGTAGTAGATGGGATAGTGGTTGACGGAGCTACCGGAATTTGAGCGGGATGGGACGATGGGGTGGATATGGAATAAAGTACCGAAGAGTGACTGGGTAAAGGTTGGGAAGAAGAAGAACAAGTTGGAGAAGTTGAAGCTGAAGTCACAGAAGTAGGACAAGGAATCGAGGAAGACGAACAAGTAGTGGATGGAAAGTTCAAAGCGACAGATGAAGAAATAGTAGAGGGCATAATGGTTGAAGGAGCTAAAGGAATTGGAGTAGGATGGGGCGGTTGGGTAGAAGTAGAATAAAGTACATAAGAGTAAGTGGGTAAAAGTTGGGAAGAAGTAGAACAAGTTGGAGGGGAATCAGAAGAAGGGGGTCGAGGAGACCAAAAAGAAATAATATATATCTCAATGGTGTTCCATTAACTACCTGCTACTTAATTGTGACAAATGTAAGGTTATGTCCTTCTACCGTAAAAGTCTAATTATATACAGTTATTTTATTAACGATCAAACATTAGAGCGTGTCTCTCAATTTAACGTTCTCGTAGTATTGATGGACCCTAAGTTGCACTTTGGTTGACACATTTTCTCTTTCATCAACAAGGCCAGAGGCGTATTGGGATTCATTAAACGTGAGTCCAAAGAGTTTAATGTTTCTTATATTACTAAATTACTTTTCACCTCTTTAGTTAAACTTATTTTAGAGTATGGATTCTGTGTATGGATGGGACCAATAGTTCGGAAAGTACAGCGATTGCCTAGAATCAGTTCACAAGCAGTTTTTACTTTTTGCACTGCGTAACTTACATTGGGATACTAACATCCCCCTTCCATCCTATCGATGTCGTCTAAAACTTATTCAACTGGGTACATTACCCAGTCGTAGAACTACTCTCGGTGTAATGTTTTTGTATAATTTAATTGTTGGCAGTATCTATTCCCCTTTTTTGCTTAGTAGCATCAATTTCAATGTACCTTCTCGGGTTACAAGAAGTTTTTTCCCAACTTTTGTTGATCTCTGCAAAATTACGCATCTTCAGCATGATGCATTTCGTAGCTTGTGTCAAGCTTATAACCTACATTATAGCCTGGTATCTATCCCATCATCATTTGATAACTTAAAGTCTACCCTTTTATCCTATCTGAACTCTTAGCAGGTACTCAATGACCATACATTGATCTCAAATGGGGCAAGTTCAAGTGGAATCAAAATTCTCCCAGTAACATATGTCGAACATTTAGCACACTATTGAGTGTGTTAAACTGTTAACCCTGAGTGTTGCCAACATAGTTAATTTTTATATTTATTGTGAATAGCAAATTTGCTTTAGAGGTGGAGAATTACCGATAGTTGCCCCCATCGATAACCAACGTTTTTTGGCAAACTATCTATAGAGCCATTGATAGTTTTCGATAGTTTACAATGGTGCCGATTGAAGCCACGCGTACAAACAGTTGAAAAACAACCATAGACTAGACATAAATAAAGTTCATAAAATCAGATAAAGTTTTATCCCTCAAAGTGGTTACAATATATTTTGACTTTATATTCGTTTTTTCAACTTTACAATGGCAATATCGCATCGAAAGAACGATCGTGGTTTGGCAGCGATCCAATCATCGACCCATTTTCGTCAGCACTTCGAAACCGTGTAGCAACCAAGCCACGCTGCATGGATTTGAAGAAGTGGTAATCAGAAGGCGTTATGTGAGTGCGGCAGAACTTCCCATTTGAGCTCCAACAGTTTATCCTTCACAACTCCGCAGTCACCGTGAAATAAGTCTTGCAGTTCATTATTCTCTAACTTTTTTGGTGTTCCAGGCCGTTATTTGTACTTGACATCAATATCACGGAGCAGCATCGCCATAAGTTTCTAAAAGCGTTAGATGAGCTTCGGCACCAGATGTATTTAAATCAATTAAAAGCCGTAGTGAATGTTGCAAATACAATTTTGAGCATTCCATAATTAGCGTCAATATACAGTAAATAACTTAATACCACTAAATCTGTCGTTTTTAGTGTTGTTAAAATCTTCGAATTAGATAGCTGTTTCCCAGCTGTTTACACTGATAGTTCGAATTTTGACCATTAGATGTCACTAACTAGATGCAATAGATAGATAGAAGTCCATTAACAATAGGTATGGACTTTTTTTCTGTTCCATTTTAGAAACAAGATAGTATATTCTGAATGTTCTTTAATTAAATTATTTCGTTGGCAGTGAATGATAGCAGTGCGTTTGTAGTGGCTAGAAGAACTATAGATATCGCATCCTTTGTTTTTATTATTCTCTCAATCTGTAAATAGAAACTGTTCCACCTGGTTGTGGTTTCTTCCAACAACCTAAATGTTGGGCAATTTAAATGTTTCATACGCAATAGAGCTTTATTTAAAAAAACTACTGCTTTAGCTGTAGTAAGTAACTTTTTAAGCACAAATTATATTTGTCGATATTTAAGACATCTTGCACTACAAGATTTAAGCTGTTTTGCGCACATGGCAAATTGCGAATTTTCAAAAAATCCCAAGCTTTCAACATTGTACTTGCATTATTGGTTATAACGCAGGTTGTTTTTTCGAAAGCATTGCAATTTTTAAAACATATTTTAATGTGTCAGCAATATTTCGTGCCGAATGATTTGTTTCGTCTTTTAGTTTTGTTCTGGCCAGTGCTGCTGTTTGAATGACATATTTGTAGACGAATAGGCATGTCATTGTTAAAGAACTGCAATATTCACTATGTCCTCTAATATTACTTTTAAGTTGGCCATACCTTGTTCTAACATATATTCATCTCTTATGTCTCTTATATGTGTTTTGCTGGGAATTTGGTATCTTGGATTGAAAAGTTGAGAATGTAGCATAAATCCTTTATTTTCAACAATGTTAAAGGACAGTACATCAACTTTGGATATTCCTTTTTTCTTTTTGGAGATTATATCCTGATTTAATGTTCATAATTTTGATAAGGCTGTGTGAGTGGGATGGTAAATCAATGCCACTAAAAAAGAGGTTCGAAATATTTGAAAAAAATGCCGACGCATATGAGCTGACAGGTAAGCAGAAATATGTGCTAGCGAGGGGCAAGATGTCAGGCTCTGCCAAATTGTTCTTGGAATCCGAAAGTGTATGTGAATATAATGAGTTGAAGCGCTTATTAATTGAAGAATTTTTATGTAATGTTAATAGTGCTGATATTCATATTGCAAGAAAGGAAACAGAAAACGATGAGCATTAGTATATGCTGAACATGAAAAAAATAGCTGCGATCGGTGACTTTCAAGATGCAGCAGTTATAAGTCATATAATAAATGGTCTTGATGGTTAAAATGATTGCAAATGTGCTATGTACCTCTGCAAGTCATTTAAAGCATTAAAAGAGGAATTTGATATCTACGAGCGGCTGAATATTGATGAAAAGAGTATTGCTTTAATTGCGGTTCAGTTGAACATAAGCGTAAAGATTGCACAGCCAAAACGAAATGGTTTCGTTGTAATCAAAACTGCCACATCTCTAGTAAGTGCCCGAAGAATATGGTAGAAATTCGTTTAATCACTGACGACAGTCGTATACAAACTGTTAAAATAAACGGGAAAAATTAGATTGCCTAATAGATACAGGGTTGGATGTGACCTTAATGAAAGAAGATATCCCCAAAGACATGGGAGAGGTTAGTTTTCGCAAATGTGTGCCCGTTTTACGTGGACCAGGTGACGGTTCTTTTAATGCGCAAGTAATTGTCGACGAGCACGAAACGGACTAAAACTTTTTGGTTTTATCTAGTGTCAAGTTGAAAAACTATGCTTTACTGGGACACGATTTTATTAGAAATATTCTTTAGATCGCCAATACCCGGGGGTATACGTTTTTAAATCTAGATCAAAAACTGAAGCGAACAGGTAGGAACGCGTGGTTATATAACATATGTGAAGCTGACTCTTTAACATCTCCACCACAATACCGGGAGAGCAGTTAATACAAAACAGCTATAACAGTTCTCTTAAGAATGTGGAGCAGTGTCCAATTAAGGTCATCCTATGGAGTCATGAAACTGTTTCGTCAATCGCCAATTCATCGTGCAGCTTAAGTACCATTAGCCGTACGGAAGCAGGTCAATCAGTGACTGGAACAAGGTATTGTGGGTTGAGTTGTTGTTGTAAAAAATGAGGAGGACACTTTGAGCGTGTGCGTCGATTATCGGAAGTTGAACAGTATGGTACTCCAGGCCTGCTTTCATGTACCGTTAATTTAGGACGTTTTCGAAAACTTGGAAAACGCTAAGTTCTTTACAATCATGGAATTGGAGAATGACTTTTTCATGTGCCCGTGGAAGAAAATAATCTAGGTTACGCCGTTACATTTCTAACTCGAGAGGGGCTTTTCGAATTGTTTTCTTCTGCAGCTTCTATACGTTTCGTAAATCATATATTCCAGACTCGTATAAATGAAGACGTTATGCAACTATACATGGATGACATCATCATTTATGCCACGTCATCCGAAGAATGCATGAAGAAAACTAGAAGAGTGTTGGAAACAGCTGCCAGAAACGATCTAAAAATTAAATGGAAGAAATGTAGTTTTCTACAGCAGCGTATCTCATTTCTGAGAATGGAAGAATTTGGCCTGTAACAGAATAGACTTCTGCAGTTAGCCATTGCAGAACGCCCAAAAACATTAAAGATGTTCAGTCGTTCCTTGGTTCGACTGGATTCTTCAGGAAGTTCATGCCAAACTATGCGCAGGTGTTTGGTCCTCTCACCAATCTCTTAAAAAATACGTTGATTTCAGGATTGGTCCAGCACAGTTGCAGTCGATACAACAGTTGAAAGAAGTGCTCAGGAGTTAACCGGTCTTATACATTTCCGCAAGAGGTGTACAGACTGAGATGCATACGAATGGTTTGAGGAAACTCAACCCAATCTACTTTTGGAGCAAAAATACGTCAGAATCCGAATCAAAACAGTAACGTTTTAGAGTTGAAAGCAGCATACCTGGCCTTAAGAAAATTTCGCCACTATCTTCTGGGAATGCGATTTGAAATGGTAGCAGTCACTTTTAGGCAGACGATGAATAAATCGGTGGAATCAAGGGGACTGGCGCAATAGGTGTGGTATTTGCAAGACTTCAATTTCGACATGCAGCACCGAGTAGGCGAAAAGTTGAAACATGTTGAGCCGCTATCCATAAGACGTGTTCGTAGTATGAGCAGATCAGGATGCGCAATTTAAAAGAGATCAGCAGAGTGACTATCACAAAAAACTTGTCATTCAAATACTAAAAAAAGCACCATACGAAAACTACAACCTGAAGGGAGGGCTGCTGTTCAAGGAATCAGAGGGAATCGAACTGCTGGTTGTTCAGAAATTGATGGAACGAGAAGTGATCATGAATGCTCACCAAACACAGTTCCACATTCCGAATCTGGAACTGAAGGTAGCAAAAGTTATTACTAATTGAATACGTTGTATAATTCACAGCAAAAAGTTGGGCAAGCAAGAATAGAAAAGGGCGATGTGCTATTCCATACGTTGCATATGGACCATCTGGGCCCAATGGAGCAATACAAAGCAATGCAAGTTCATCCTGGTAGTAGTTGATGGATTCTCGAAGTTAATTTGGTTTTTCCAACGAAGTCAAAGGGCTGTGAAGAAGTTATTAAAAAACTGAGCGAGTGGGCGAACGTGTTTGGATTCCTGAGGCGCGTGATACGCGACAGAGGCGTCGCATTCACTGCAAACATTTCTCAACGATCTCAATAGCATGTGTCTACGATAGATATCGCCAAGAGTGAGTCCCCATTATCGCAAAATTATTAGCGGAAGACCTTTTAAGTGGTTCTTGTATGTGTCACAAGTTCAAAAAGCGATTAACTCGCTCATACACATTTCAACGCAGGCGTCACCGTTTCAAATCATGTTTGGCACAAAGATGAACAACAAAGCAGGAGACCGTTTACTAGAGTTGCTTAACCAGAAGCTGGTAGAAAAGTTTAACGACGAGAGACTCATGCTACGTGTCGTAGCCAAACGTAACATGCACAAAAGACCTATAAGAGCAACTATGATAAAAAGCGTCGAAGCGAACACGGCTATAAGGTGGGCGCTCTCGACTCTATTAAGCGAACATACTTTGTCGCAGGTGAAAAGCTGGGTAGTTCATAGCTTAGACCGTATGAAATAGTGCTGGTGAAGCATTATGGCCGATATTACATAAAAGAAGCAGCTACGTACGTTGAATGACCACACGTTACCGCAAATGTGACAACATTAAACTGTGGAAGTTTGTCGCCGGGAATAAGGAGATACTATCATCCGGGATGGATCAGGAGGGCCGAATGTAAGGTGGCACCATACAGGAGTTTATCCGGCCCTGTCGTAGATTGAGCGAAGTTTGGCAATGCACAGTAGCGCTGCCCACCATAGAGAGAGGGAGAGTAAGTTGGCAACGTGAAACAGCTCTGCTCACCACGCAGAGAGTATGGATCTGTGGCGCAACAAGCAAAGGAGTCACTCTCAAGCAGCGAGCAAAGTTGAACGGTTGTTAAGCAGATCAGCAGACCGCAGCAGTAATATTAACTCACACAATTGCCATAACCAAACTGTTAACATAATTATAACTATGTTATAACTAATAAACAATCCTTATTTCCTCATTATTCCTCATTATCTTTACATTTCGACTGAAATTAATTAAAATAAATTAAAATGATCACTTTGCTTCTAGCGTCAAACAAGTGAAATAAAGTTATCAAGGAAAAAATAAAAATAAATAAATTTTCACAACTTTATTTAAGAAATTATAAAAAGAAATATAAAGAAATATACAATTTATCAACAAACAAATCCATCGTTAGGTTGCTCCAACAACCATACATCAAAAGTGAAAAACTTAAAAATTAAACGCTTAATGGTGATGCGTCTGACGCATCAGTTAAAATAAATATGTCGAAATGTAAAAAAATTACAAAGACCCATAATCTTGACTATAGTGAGTACACAAATTATTTTCGTCCTCTGCAAACATTGTCAGATGATGTCACTAGTGACATATTGGAGACCCAGAATAATGCCGACGAGGAACCAGCTGCTCCACCTGCAATCAGAGTTCCGCCTATTACGGTCTTGAAGAAAAGACCTAAATATGTTCACGACTTGTTGAAAAACATCAATATAAGTGATTATTCAATAAAGTCAATCTTAATTGGTATTAAAATCTTTGTAAACTCTAAAAATTACTATAACACAGTGTGCTGTAAGCTAAAGGAGGTGGACTGTGAATTCTTTTCTTACGAAAATAAAAACTCCAAACCATACAAAGCAATACTCTCCGGTTTGGATAAAATGTCGAACGATGAATTAAAATCAATATTAATCCGACTGGGCCTTTACTTCATTGATGTGAAGACTGGAAAAAACCACTATAACTGGCTATAAAGTGCTACTGTATGTTGTCTACTTTGCAAATAAATCCATTACTGTCCAGCAACTACGTAAAAATTATAACTGCATTAACCACACAAAAATTCGTTTGGAGTTCAAGACAAAGATGCCGAATAAATTACCGCAGTGTTACAACTGCCAGATTTTCAGCCATGGTTCCAAACAATGAACAAAGCTGCCCGTGCCGTATTTCGTACCAAAACCTACTATAAAGGAGAGAGCAAAGCGGTTTTCGGAAAGCAAAAAGCTCCAAAAATAACTTCACAACAAATGTAAATGATCAGCGCCACATAAACAACAACAATAAAAGTAGAGGCATTCCAACTCTTACGCTAGACGGTACTCAACAAGCAAACCCAAATAGTTATGTTTTCAACTCTAACTTGCCTGTTGCCTCTAGTAATATTAATAGTCACACAGACATGGCGGCAAACAGTGCTTCGACTTCTCTTACATATAGGAATACTCTTACTGGTATGCATCAAAGAGCAACATCGGTTAAACCTTCAAACGATCTTTTCACGTTCGATGAAATTAGCTCGCTCATGACGGAGCTTATTGATAAACTTGGTCCCTTCCCCAGCAAATTAGAACAATTTAACGCAATATCCCAACTAGCTATAAAGTATGTGTACACTAATAAGTAATTTGTCTAATTCACTAACTATTATAGCATGGAACTCTCATGCCGTTCGTAACAAAATAGTTCTTGCATATAATCCAAATTGATATTTGTTTAGTTTCTGAAACTTGGCTAATGATTTAAATGATAATTGCTTCTCCATTCCAACTTATATCGTTTATAGAAGTGGTCGTTGTTCTAGCAGGGGTGGTGGAACAGCTATTATTGTAAAAAACGATATAAGGCATAAGCAAATTCCATGCCTGCAAACATACCTAAGTGAAAATATTGACTTACAGGTATTTATGGATGCACAAATTTCCTTAGAATATTTTTCTGTCTATTACCCTGGACAGTCTGCAAAGTGCCTTATCAATCCTTGTATAGCATTAAACAAAAATAACCGCAGGAAAGATATGTTCAATATTGATTTAATTAAAATCTCATGCATAGAGGGTAACTACATTGTATCTGGTGATTTGAATTGCAGAAATCGCCCGTGGAACTGCTCCAGAGCAAGCTGTTGGGGTAATACTCTCCATGAACTGGCATCTTACGGTAGATTTTCAATACTACACCCAACGAATCCAACTTATATACCGGCAAATCACAAATTGAAGCCTTCAACCCTAGACCTCTTTGTGAGAAATTTGTCTAACTCCTTGACTGAACAAGTAGTTTACAATGACCTTTCCTCTGACCCCCTCCCACTTATCGGGTACATGCCAACTTTTGACATCCAACCCTCTATTGAAATAATAATTGATAGTATGGATGATAAATTAACCTCCACTATTATTGATACGATTGAGCATACCGTGCCTAGGAAATCGAGTAAACAATACTGCCAAAAAGACAGTGGACTAGATATAGGCTTCCAATTCTCAAGGCCAGACCAAATCATCTAAACCGCTTTATCAAAGCCAAACTTCATGAATTTAACAACAAAAGTTGGAATCATAAACTATCCATGCTTGATCATAGTTCTAAACCATTCTGGAACATTACTAAAGCAATCAAAAATAAAAAACTGTTCGTCCCAAGCTTCTATCATAAGGATCAGGTGTACTCTACGAGGGACGAAAAAGTGAATATACCTAGCGAAATTTTTGAACAAAACCATAATTTAACTGATTTACTTTCTAACTCAAACGTTGCTAGTTCATAGACGCCTTACATGATGAGCTAGGAAATAATCAAGACTGTAATATTCCCAGGTTTTCCCGTCTTGAAATTCAGGACATAATTCGCTCCCTTAAAAATAAGAAAGCTCCAGGACAAGACTCCATACCAAATGTGTGCATTAAAAACTTGCCAAAAAATCCGATCGAATATGTCTCCGACATATTCAACTACTCTGTCCGTATTGGTTATTTCCCACGCAAATGGAAAATTCCTAAGGTTATAGTTATTCTCAAGCCCAAGCCCGGTGAGCCTCCTGATACTCCTAATAGCTATCGTCCTATTAGTTTGTTGTGCGGCTTTTCAAATATTTTAGAACGCCTTATTAAGGCTAAATTAAATTTGCACATAGAAGAAAGCAGTATTCTTCCGCCCGAACAGTATGGCTTCAGGACAAAACTTACTGTATATAACCACTGAACAGACTCAAAACGTTCGTCAAGCAGGAGTTATTACTCAAGAAATCCGTTGGTATGGTGGCGTTAGATGTGCAGGCTGCTTTCAATTCAGTGTGACATAAAGGCTTAATATATAAAATGAAACGCTCTCACTTCCCTTTATACCTCCTCAAAGTCATCAACAGCTTTCTCTCTGAAAGGAACTTTTATGTCTTCATGGACGGAACAAAATCAATCAACAGACAAATTGCTGCTGGAGTACCCCAGGCCTCTGTTCTGGGCCCCATTCTCTATAATATCTATACCCATGATATAATAATCTCCGCACATTGTGTCACTTCCATATTTGATAACGACACTGCGATATACTGTTTTTTTTTTTTTTTTTTTTTTTTTTTTTTTTTAAATTAAATTATAACATTAAACGCAGTAAACTGCATAAAACATTTGTCGGATTTAAAAAATAATGACGTGACAATAAAAATAAAAAATTAGACTTATACTAACTTAATTAATTATAGAAGGCTGTATCCTTCTTAGAGGGAGATCATGTGGGTGCAGCCTCTTCAGTCTACGCCTTGTTGAGATACGGATGAGGGAGAAAGCTAGAGGATTTGGGTGCGACAAAAGTCTGTAGTGATAGCGGCAGCTGTGAGAATTAATCACCTCCATAACAGTTGGCACGGCAAGGTCCCTATGCAGCGTGGAGTTGCGGACGTACCAAGGGGCGCCCATAAATCTTCTGAGAGCCTTGCTCTGACACGCCTGCACTCTTCTGATGTTGTAGGCAGCAGTAGTGCCCCAAATTTGTATGGCGTAGCGCCAAGCAGGTGCCACTACTTGCAGATAGATGAGCCTTTTATTAGTTAAAGATAACTTATTCGATGGGCGGAGGAGCCACTCCAGTTTCTTGAGCTTTTGATAGCAGCGCGCTGTAACTACCTTAATGTGTGCACGCCAGGTAAGACGCTTATCCAGGATCAAACCGAGATACCGGATTTGCTCTATTTGCGGAATGATTCTTGTGTTGTAAGTCACAACCGGACAAACGCCTTGCCTTAAAGTGAAGGTACAGTGAGCTGACTTCTCAGAGTTTATGGCTATATTCCAACGCCTGGCCCATGAGTGGAATCTATCCAGGTAGCTGGACAATTTCTCCGCAGCTTCGTTCAGAGAGGCAGAGTTGAAAATAACTGCCGTATCGTCCGCGTAAGTAGCAATAATCGAATGCTCATCTCTAGTTGTAGGCATATCAGAGGTATATAAGGAGTAGAGGACCGGAGCTAAGACACTCCCCTGCGGGACACCGGCTCTCATGTGCCTGAAGGTGGAAATTTTGTCTCTTACCGCCACAGAGAAAGTTCGTCGTTGAAGAAAGCTTCGCATTAGTAAAAACTGTTTGCCAGGCAGGAGTAATTTTAATTTATGCAGAAGTCCATCGATCCATACCCTATCGAATGCTTGTTTGACGTCTAAGAAGACTGCAGAGGGGTACTCTTTCGTCTCAAACGCAGGAAGTATGTGATTAGCTACTCGATGCAGTTGTTCGGGCGTGCCATGCTGCGATCTATATCCAAATTCGTGATCAGGAATGGCTTCAATAAATAATTAGCGGGTCACCAAGTGATCCACGGATCCTCCTGGCTTGCTATGTTATTCAATAACATTGGCATCACACATTCATTGTCGTTTATAAAATGATATTTATAAATTTTTAATGATTTAAGAAGCCATACAATGCAAATTGCCCCAATTATTTTCATTGCAGACCAGCACGGATACGACCTTAAAGGCGTTCAGGCATAATCCAACGGACGTAGCGTCATATCACTGTTCGCTCGAACAAGTATTGTGCCATAGGTCCGTATCTGCGGTTCCTCTCGTACTACTCAGGAATGCTGTCGCAATAACGTTTGTCATTAGAAGGGTAAAACTAACTTGTCTCACGACGGTCTAGTCCCAGCTCACGTTCCCTTGCACCAACGCTTGGTGAATTTTGCTTCACAATGATAGGAAGAGCCGACATCGAATTATCAAAAAGCGACGTCGCTATGAACGCTTGGCCGCCACAAGCCAGTTATCCCTATGGTGACTTTTCTGACACTTCTTGTTAAAAACTCTTTAAACCAAAAGGATCGATTTGTAGGAGGCGGCAGTAAACTCCGCCAAAACTAATTTTCTTCGCGCAGTTGGCGGTACAATCCTCACTATGGATTAGCTCCGTACATTGGTGTACGAACTATCCGCCATTCTGAATTATCGACCTCTTTTGACATGTGAGAAAACCCAGACGACAAAGCATTTTTAACGCCTTCGCACATCCTTATTTTGCCTAGTTTCGCAGTTAACTACGAATCTGACGTCACACATCTTCTAGGGAGGCATCTATGTTGTTGGCAGCGCGTATGAAAGATGCAGCAAAATTTCTGGCACAAGTGGAGCGCAGAAAATTGATCGACTCTTCAAGAGCGCAACTAGTGGTGCACACTTAAAAGTGTTTTCAAACCGGGTTCTATGGTGATTCCGAAGGATAAAAATTTGACATCATTTAAATGGCGCCTTGACCGAGAGGAAACAACCTTACCAGGCGAAGACGGCATTTCTAGACTGGCTATCGTTTGAACTGCTGCTGGGCCAGTGAGGAAAGCTGCCATGTGCCAATGATCACACCTATTGAGAGTAAATCGCTCGAGGCAAAGGAGAGCAAGTTAGAGCAGGGCAAGGCGTAACTTGCTCTCGCATCATCATCGTCGTCTATTCCCCTTTCGCATTTCACTGTACGCTCTACTCTTTGCGCTCTTTATCCTTCTTAACAACTATCATTTCGCTAACAACACCAGATATATCACTCTTTTACGTCGTCCTAATAACAATCTCAATCGATTACTTTGGTACTTAAAGAACAAATAAATAGTTTAGAATAGACGAGCTTCCTTTAAGTATTTTATTTGCTTTTATTGAAGTTTTAAGGGCGCATTTTTAATAAAAATGTGTAATATTGCGGAGCCGGGACGCCGCGTTCTACGATAGAGAAAGAGGAAAAATATGTAATAGAAACAGAGAAGGAATACACCGCAGACGTACAAAGTTTGTGTTTGTATTTGTAAGTTGCTTGACAATATACAAGCGTGCTCTCTTGAGCACGCACAAAAGTATAGCGCTCTTGGTTGTATTCTTTTTGTACATGATGTTCATTTTTATGACGCGTCATAGTGTCATCGAGTCATCGCATTATCGGAAGAAGACGTGGCATTCCAGCGTTGAGCCGATGTTGTGAAAGGAAAACAAAGTCGCTAGCAGTGTATGTATTGAAAACAACAACAGGAAGAATGGCACGCGCTGTTATTTTTTAAGAAGTTTCACTTCTACCATGCGTGAATTGCACACATGTTTTTTTTTAAACATATTTGGACAGAATAGGGTGGCTTTCCCCTAAACACAAATTGTTAATAAAATTTTTTGATATGTCTCTGGTTTCAGTAGGGTAATTTTAGCATAATGTAACACTTTTATACAATCAATCATAGAAACCTTCACATACAATAATAAAACATTGTCACATTCTCACAAAGTGAAACACCGTCATCGAGATTAGCGCTTGCCAACACATTTGGACATTCCTTTTTATTTTTATAAAATTTATTTATTTATCTTTGTTTCTCAGTTCGACTCGCGCTTTCATCTAGTGAAGACGTGTTTCTAGCTGTTCCGCTCTTAATCCACTCTCACTCTCGTTAACAAACGGAGAGTGGATGTTAAATTATAACATTAAACGCAGTAAACTGCATAAAACATTTGTCGGATTTAAAAAATAATGACGTGACAATAAAAATAAAAAATTAGACTTATACTAACTTAATTAATTATAGAAGGCTGTATGGAGCTACGGTCAGTTATAACATATATATAGAAGACCCTAAATATATGTAAAGGAAATAACAGATAATAATAATAATAAATATAAAAAAAATAAATATAATAAAAATAAAACAACAACTGAATTCACTTATAAATAAATAGAAAGAATTGGGATCTACATTTAATAGAATTGGGATATACTATTTTAAAAAGGCAATTAAGAGAAATTAACCTTATTGAAAGTATTCTGTGATTTTTTTTGTTTCAAAGAGCATTTTTTACAACCAACTCTTCAACATAATATAAAGATAATGTAGAATTAATACCATTAGCATGGTACTGAACTTCAATAGCTGGAATATATGTGAGGGCTTCATAAGTTGTTGGAATTAGATTAGAATTGAAAGTATAACTTCTTTGTAACATGTATCCTCTGTATTCCAATATTTGACGTTGAAAATTCACTATCGAAAGCACATCGAACAGAACTACTTTACAGACTTCTTTCATTCGACATAGCTGCATCCTTCTAATTTATTAGATATGGTGTCGCAGTACTGGCATGGCTCTACTAGGGGATTGACAATGTTTATATTTATGTCACAGAAATGATTTTATTGTGCGTTATTTTTTTAATATTTCCGAAAAGGACAGTCAATTATCTGCAATAGATGTAAGCATTACATAAAAGGAGTTCCATCGTGTTGGGCAGTGCGTTTAAAAACAAAGCCTGTTGCTTGTAAATCAAATGCCGAATTTACTATATTACAAAAAAGTGTTTGGTGCAGTTAATTCTTGTGTAGTCTTGTAATAAGTTCTTGATTCTAGGTTGAGAATACTAAACTGTGAAAATATGCTGATTAATTTCTCCTATATTTTTCCTCCGGTCGATCTATGGAAGTTATATTGTCATTGTCAAAGTAATGATTCATAGAAATTTCTCTTCAAGTAATTATCGGTCCAAAGATCTGTTGTTACGGACGCACGTCCTTCTTTTCTATGAACACTTAATGTTTTTTCACAAGATAGTTGTTGCATTGGGAATTATTTCTACCGTACGGTTATCCAATATTAATACAAAACTTAGCTAGTTTTGCAAACCCAGTTCGTTGAATTGAAAAAAAGGACGACAATTTTCGACAATCCAAAAATATCAATTGGTTAACTGGCTGGTTGGTCTTCTTCTTCTTCGCAGTACTTGCTTTGAAGTCACAACAGTAACTAATAATAAGTATTAGGTTTAAAAACCAATACATATTAATACACACACTACGTATTATGAAATCGCAATGACTTTCATTTTAGTATGTAACTAACTTGAGAGCGAAATATATATAATGAATGAATTAATTTGAAAAGAAAATACACACAAGAAGGCATCTCGTGTCCAAGCGTAGCAGAAGCTGCATTCGCTCTTTTAGGAGAGGAAGAAACCACCAGTAGATGTAGCTACCACCAAACCTCACCAAAATTTTCGTTGCATCTGTCAAACACGTCGAGCCACTACTGGACTTCCTAACAAAAGTTTCAAAAACTTATTTCAAATTGGTAAAAGATTATGTCAAAATTCAGTCGGAAACTTACTATGCAATTATAAAAGCCCTTCCAAACGAAAACTCAGAGTTCCACACGTACTAGGTCAAGCAGTACAGAAATTTTAACGTACTCCGGAAAGGTCTCACTACTCAACTCCGTTCAGTTATATTGTAGCTGGAATGTATAAAATCCATAGCATACTAAGGACCGGAATAAAATTTTAATTGACAAAAAGCGCAGGTCCTCATTCAACAATAAACCGTTCTAGTAAATGTAAGCAGGGATAAAACTTTATTTTATTTTATGATTTAGCCTATCTAATCAAGGGGTTTTCAACTTTTATTGCGTGTGGCTTTAACTGGCGGCCCTTGACAACAATAAAAACTATTCTCCCATTAGTCTTGCTTTCGATCACGAAGTACAACGATCGATTTCCTCAGTCGGACCCAAACGCGGCCAAAAACGCTGTAACATCCTCCACGCCTTAAATTAATCTGATTTACTAATGGTTAATACGCTGAATTTGCTAGTTGTACAACGAAGAACTCCGGTGGTAGTTTTAACATTTACGACGCGTACATGTCCGTCCTTTGCTGGATGTGTAGCAACAATACTATCGTTTTTCTGGCTACTTGGCTGAGTTGTCTCGCATATAATTACGACATCTCTCACTGGCAATGGTACCTATGGCGTAATCAACTAGAGGCGTTGTATTCGCAAGTATTCTTAGGTCCATCTCTCCCAGATCCATCTTATGTACCGGCAAATAACAAATCGAAGCCTTCAACTCTAGACATCTTTCTGACCATCTCGTCTAACTCCTTGACTGAACCCGTAGTTTAGAATGACCTTTCCTCTGACCATCTCCCAGTTATGACGTACTTAAAATGTAACATACCTTACACAAATAATACGTATTTACAGTACCCGAATGCAAATTGGAAATTATACAAAAGAACCCTAAACGCAGCTTTTAGAGACAGGCCAAATTTTGACATCCAACCCTCTATTGAAATAATTGATAGTATGGTTAATAAATTAACCTCCACTATTATTGATACGATTGAGCATACCGTGCCTAGGAAATCGAGTAAACAATAATGCCAAAAATTACCAACTTTTATTACAGCCCTTATCACCAATAGGAGTACCACTCAAAGACAGTGGACTAGATATAGGCTTCTAATTCTCAAGGCCAGATTATATCATCTAAACTGCTTTATCAAAGCTAAATTTCTTGAATTTAACAACAAAAGTTGGAATCATAAAGTATCCATGCTTGTTCATAGTTCTAAACTATTCTGGAACATTACTCCCCCTAAGGAGGATACAGCCTTCTATATCATTGCCTTTTCGACGCAATTTACATCGTTTTTAATTAAGTACAAGTCAAATTTTTTTTTTCACGTCATTATTTTATAAATCCGACAAAGTGTTATGCAGCTTACTGCGTTAAATGTTATAATTTAATTATGAAAAAAAGAAAAGGAATATTACTAAAGCAATCAAAAATAAAAAACAGATCGTCCCAAGCTTCTATCATAATAATCAGGTTTACTCTACGAGGGACGAAAAACTGAATATACTTAGCGAAATGTTTGAACAAAACCATCATTTAACTGATTTTCTCTCTAACTCAAACGTTGTTAATCTAGTAGATGCCTCACATGATAAGCTAGAAGATAATCAAGACTGTAATACTCTCAGCTTTTCCCCCTTGAAATTCAGGACATAATTCGCTCCCTTAAAAATAAGAAAGCTCCAGGACAAGACTCCATACCAAATGTGTGCATTAAAAACTTGCCAAAAAATTCGATCGAATATCTCTCTGTCATATTCAACTACTCTGTCCGTATTGGTTATTTCCCACGCAAATGGAAAATTGCTAAAGTTATAGCTATTTCCAAGCCCGGTAAGCCTCCTGATACTCCTAATAGATATCGTCCTATTAGTTTACTGTGCGGCTTCTCAAAAATTTTAGAACGCCTTAGGCTAAATTAAATTCGCACATAGAAGCAAACGGTATCCTTCCGCCCGAACAGTATGGATTCAGGACAAAACTTAGTTGTGTCCAACCACTGAACAGACTCAAAACGTTCTTCAAGCAGGACTTATTACTCAAAAAATCCGTTGGTATGGTGGCGTTAGATGTGCAGGCTGATTTCTATTCGGTGTGGCATAAGGGCTTAATATATAAAATGAAACGCTCCCACTTCCTTTTATACCTCCTTAAAGTCATCAATAGCTTTCTGTCTGAGAGGAACTTTTATGTCTTCATGGACGGAACAAAATCAATCAACAGACAAATTGCTGCTGGAGTACCCCAGAGCTCTGTTCTAGGCCCCATTCTCTATAATATCTACACCCATGACATACCTATCACCGCAAATTGTGTTACTTCAATATTTGCTAACGACACTGCGATATACTGTTCAGATGTTGAATTCAGCACTGTTAAAAATAATTTACAAATTGCTCTTAATAATTTAGTAGTTAAAAATCAAATTAAATACCGCTAAAACGAAGGCAATGCATTTTACAAATAAGCGTAAGGATTGTTTTCTGCCAAGCTCTAACCTTTTTGTTGACTCAAATAGCGTTCCATGGGAAAATGAGGTAAAATACCTTGGATTACACTTAGACACGAATCTAAAATTTAATACACACGTAGCCAAAACAATAGACAAAATAAATAAAACTACCTGCATCCTCTACCCCTTTATGAATCGTAAATCTGCATTATCTATCCGAAATAAAATGACCATCTACAAATCAATTTTTCTTCCGATAATGCTGTATGGGTTCGTAGTGTGGGGTGACTGTGCCAAGTGCCACACAAACAAGCTCCAAACGGCCCAAAATTAAATTCTTAAGATGATCCTAAATCTACCACTTTATTTCTCTACAGCTCATCTGCACGAATTAGTAAACGCTAAACATATTCACGACAACATAGTTCTTGCCCAAATAAACTTTATTATACAAAACTAAATATTGCGCACTTACATGTGTCCGATCGATTCTTCAAGCCTTAACCACTGGTTAATACAATTAAGATTCAGTCTATTCTAATCTAGAAAGTTAGTTTAAGTTTATCATTACTCTAAGGTTTTTTCCTCTTCCCAATTTTCCATGCTAAATTTAAATTTATGATCTTATCAAATTGTAATAATAATAAGGATACATATAATTCAGAACAAAACCACATTGTATGGCTAAACTCTGTATAAAATAAGTTTATTGTTAGCTCTAAGAACATATTAATAATCTTCTGGGAATAAAGACAAACAAATAATCTGTAAATTAAAATTATAAGAAGCAGCTTCGAAATGAACCAAGACAAATACCTCAAATTAGCCGCGCTTCGGCAGCAGCGGAACGCGATGCAACAAAACATTGCAAAACTAAAGGAAAAGTAACCACTGTGAGAGATGCTGCAAACGGTACCGTGTTTGACTGTAGACTACATATTTTGAAGTGATACCTCAGCCAGGTCTGCAGATTACAAACCTAGCTGGAGAACATAGGCGGAACAGATGACGGGCGAAGAGTGTTAGAAGAGTATAAGACGAAGTCCGAAATCATTTGGCGCATATGCAGAGCTACCGCAGACCCTTAGATGCGACTGTTCTCAACAGTATGACAGTCGCGAGTTCAGTCCACCACAGTCGGCTGCCTAAATTAAAATTTCCCAGCGACAACGGCACTTATGCGTATTTTAAAAAACGTATCTGTGCCTTCAAACACTTGATTTACGACGATCTACATATACCAACAATTGACAAGTTCAATCATTTATTGGAGTGTTTGTTAGGACCAGCCCTGGAGGTCATTGAAGCATTCCAATTCTCAGAGCCAAAATATCCAAAGACATTAAAAAGGTTGGAGAGCGCTATAACAATGATGTCTTAATATTTCTAGGTTACATCTCAGCCTTGCTCAAGTTGCCTTCGTTTCTGAAACCAGATGCGAATGTGCTACAGGGAATTGTCGATTCGTAGTTCCTTGCTATTTATTGGGTCCGCAGAAAACGTTTTAAACGCAATAATGATCAACATTGTGCTATTAAAGGTGGACGCCGATTAAGCTACGACGAGAGTCAAAGTTACGACGAAGTTTCGTCATGGGACAATTCTTACAAAGTCCTCACACGTATATGTCAGTTTCTGCAAAGCCAACAAAACGGAATGCAAACCGGTAATCCTGGGTGTCTGCACTGCAACGCAGATCAGCAAGTGTGAAACCATTCGCAACTTGCCGCTACCGCAACGGAAACTTTATGTCACACGATCAAAGTTATGCTGTTTGAGAAAGGATCAGCAAAGGAAATCCTGACATCAATTACCGCAACCAGTTGCAGCAACACACGTCATGGATTACACGGACCTTTAAACGAGGGATCATTACTACGGTTGTAGTACTAGTTCGAGATAAATATAATCAGTTTCAACAGGTTCGGGTTTTGTTAGACACTTGTTCAGAAATTAACTTCATTACTGAGTAAACGGTAAAAGAGGTCATAGTTGAACCGGCAGTGGGTGCATCAGGAAATAAACGGAATAGCCAACACTTACAAACAAATAAGGCATAGTGAAAACGTTCTATTTGAAGGAGATATAGCAACGCTGTGAGGACCACTTTGTGAAAACAATCAAGCTGCAGAAAAATGGGCGAATCCAAGTCAGGCTCCTATTTCAGGAAGACCCACGTGTACTGGGATATACATGTGACACAGCAAAAAGGCGATTCTTGGCACTTCAACGCAAGCTCGATCGCCACAATCAGTTAAGGGCTGGTTACACGGACTTCATGAAGGAATGCATTTCACTTGGGCACATGGGTCGATCGTGAACGAAATAGATCTGAGCACTCCTCACTTTTATATTCCACATCATTGCGTTTTGATACTGCAGATTTCTACCACGAAGCTGAGAGTAGTATTTGACGCGTCGGCCAAAGGCACGTCAAACAAATCCCTGAACGACATCCTCATAGATGCAAACATTGACAACAATAATTTTGTCATTTCGATTACACCAATTTGTAATGACGGGTGATATCACGAAGATGTATCGGCCGTTCTTAGTTGATGAGAAAGACAGGAACTTCCAACTTATTCTTTGGCGACCAAATGCCACAGACAGCATTCAAACACATCCGCTTAACACCGTGACGTACGGACTTTCATCAGCACCTCTTCTCGCTATTCGTAATTTGCAGCATATAGCAGATGTGTGGGCGATGTCTTGTGTCACGAGTTATACGTCAACGATATGCTAACCGGAGCGGATCGTCTCGAAGATTTGAGGATCAAAATGTCCGACAGTATTGCAATGCTTTCAGAAGCAGGACTACAACTAGCAAAGTTTAGTAGTAATTCAGCAGAGCTCGTAGAGCAATAAAACGAGGAGGTGCTCCACACCCCAGGTGAGAAAGTGGTGAGGAAAGCTCTTGGCATGATTTAATTGGGATGACCCTATCACAGGTGAATCGCTCAGCACTTTGCAACAACTCGAGAGGGATTTGCAGAACACGTCCAAGCTACAAATTCAACGCTTCGTAAACACTTCAACCGACTACGAGTGTGAGATTTATGGATTTACCGACGCTTCGGAACGAGGAAACGGGGGGTGTGTATATGTTCGAGCCAACAAAGACATCGGGGTGAAGGTACAACTTTTGATATCCTAGTCAAAGGTTGATCCAATTAAAGCGCAATCCTTCCCTCGGTTGGAACTTTATGCAGCGCTCTTGTTGTGTCGAACGTGGCGTAAGTTCGCGCACAAGGTTGTACAGTACACGCGTCTTGTCATGTTCAGTACAGACTCCAGAATTGTACTTTAATGGTTAAAAATTCACTCAAAACAATTAAAATGTTTCGTTGCGAATCGAGTATCAGAAATCTAGACCAGTTCCAGATGCATCACATAGGGACATGTACCATCGGCCAAAAATCTAGCTAACATTTGGTCTAGAGGGTGCAGCTCAGTGGTATACCGTACCAAACTTCCTTCGTGATCAGCCCAAGTGAGCCACAAGCATAAACAGCGCCCATCGAAACTCGCCCACGTGTGATGATGGTCAACGTAGAAAATGGCAATGTATTGCAGTTATAGTCATATAAAGTTCTTGTTATGTATTTTAGGTGTAAGTTTATCGTGTATAAGTAAGCGTATTCGATTCCTTTTGTATGGCAATTACGTGGGCTAGGAGTGCATTCTGGCCATTGCAATTACCGAAGTAACTCTGTAATGGATTTACTCCATTGTAGTATGAATGCCCCATAAGTTTGGACGGAGTTACATGCAGCATTAAAGAGGATTACCAAGGAATGATTTCCGGGTCGTTTTTATTGCTATCTTTGACTCTACCCTCTTGTTTATGATATGAGTCACAAACGACATATTCGTGGTCAATGTTACTCCTAGATATTTGTATTTTGTTAGTTGGTGGTCGCCCTCCTCTACGGAACGTCATTATCTCTGACTTATTAAGGTTAAAATCCATCCCCAAATATCACGTACGTGATCAAATCTGTTCCCAATCTGTTTATCATAGACTGCAGTACATGCAGTGATTTTATTATTGCACATATGTCCGAAAGGTCTAGTTAAGATTTCTCGTGTTTTGTCGAATTTAGATGTACATTTAAATTGAACACGTTTCTTTGTTTGTTCTGATTTTTCCAAATCAGTTTGGGCAAAAGGTTTAGATTTCGCATTGGTGCAGTTATTGTGTCAATTTTTAGCGATAGGTTTAATCCTAATCGCTAATTAAGTATAATCGTGCATTTAGTTGTGTGGGTTTTAAGTCTGATCGTGGTCAACTAATTACAGATATCCCAATCATGTTGTAATCCTAACTTAACCAGATCTTTTTTGACCCCAAAAACTATTCCTTCTATTGCTCTTCCCAAACGACTGCTGCGCGATGCTGGTTGCCAGTGTGTGTCAAAATCATCGAATAAGGTCTGGTACTGTTCAGTATGACATTACTCAAAATGTGTCTCTATTAATGTCGATGCGTCTAATTTAATTAAATAAGTCCTGATCTAGATACTTGTTTTTTAGTCCATGCACATTGTATTATACTATCTTTAATTTTCTGAATCTCTGCGTTTTATAAAAGTTAGATAACTGGTTTGGTCTATTAATATTGGTATTACTAAAAAATTACTAATATTTCTTTGATTAACGCCGTAGCATTTTTCTCTCCGCACACTAACAAATTCTTATCGTTAAACCGGAACCATTTATGCCCAGTACATAATCGATCACTTCTGACAAATACCTTGTGTTGTTGGTTAATGGCAAGAGTTTTCTTTTTCGAGAGCAGCAATATCCCTTAATCCCTTTCAATGTAGATTCGTGTGACAGTTAAGACCTTAGAGCTTTTCAAAATGTTTAGTGCTGTGTCCTTAGTATCAATGGTGGCCATAAGATTAATTTTTCCGTTCTTCTCATTAATTATTCAAGACTCCAGTATCTCAATATCGGGCCATTTGAGTTTCTCACTGCACATTCTTTTCACTGCTGGTTTTGGAGAATCCTGTTTACTGGTCCACGTATCACAAGATTCTTTTGCTTTTTCTGGTCTATTATTTTCATTAGTTCTCTACGGTCAAGTTCTTTCTCTTCTTTAAGTCTTTCTATTTCCATTTTTAGTTTGTTGTTTTCCGTTTTTAGAGCATCCCACTGTCATTTGAGTTCTTAGTCCAGAGATTTATTGTTTTGTTGCCATAGCACTGGATATTGATTCTAGCTGACGATTAAAGTAATTTTTCGTCTCTCGTATAGCGCTCATTATGTCCGAAAGAGTTGGCTGGGGCGAAGTTTTACATATTCTCTTTTTTCGCATATTCCGCCCGTAACGATCAGAATTGGGTGATCGCTGTTCTAACATATTAAAAAATACTGATCCTGATTAAATATTAAACCGCCTTTTATATGTTGTTACAGAGTATAACCAATTGATTGAATCTGCTATTGAAATTTTTCAAAGTTGATAAGAAAACCCTAGATCCAAAGCTTATCACGGACATAAACCAAATCTTTCCTAAAGCTTTGCGAAGGCTTATGAATGAAGGACTAGTATATTCGATATGATTATTTAAATATAGACTGATTTGTACTGCGTCTAATAATTTTTTTTACGGCGCATTTTGATAAACAACTGCCTCGGTTCCAAGCTTTTCTCTATCACTCTTTCCACTATAGGCCTAGACTCGTAAGATAAATAATGGAACAGTTGCCAGCAGACCGTTTTAGAAAGCACAAGTGTTTCTAGTTTCTAGTCACAAATGTTGATTTCTTAGGCCCGTTCCTCACATCGCTGAGAGAAAAATGTCCATATAAGACGACAGCGATTTTCATATGCTTTTCGTCGAAGGCAGTTCACCCAAATTTATTCACAGAATTGTCCACTAATGCATTTCTCCTTTGTTTTCGAAGATTTATGTCTCGCCGTGATTTTCTTCAAACTGTACCGAACAAGTCAAACGTAGCCAATCGTTGTGTTAAATTATAAGTTTACCATTGAAATAAATTGTTAAATAGTAAAGACAAGCGTTGGTTGCGCACATAGTGAGAAAGTACGCCGGATTATTTCGTACCACTAGAAAAAAAAGGCACGCGACGCCAAATCACTACCCAGCGGTCTGTTTACGTGTTAATTCGAATGATCGCTTCCGGTTCTGACAGGGATTGAGAAGTTCCCAATTTCGCACTGGCACTCTCTTTCTCTCTCTGTTTTCTGCCTACGCTGACTTAAGCGATTGCACCTTGGAATTTGCGTTCGAGAAGCTTCGACGACCTAACTGTTGATACCAATGTGTAATCGCTTTTTCCAGTGAGTCTCTTTGCTTGGGTGTTAACTTTCTTTATACCTGTGGATACAGAGCAGAGCACATGTAAGTCGCGGCTAAGTTTATAATTTACAAAATTAAATGTAAATAGATTAAATAATTCAATAGAAATCAAAGATTTCAGTAAATTGTAAATAAAATATAAAACATAAAAAAAAAAAACAGTTCACCAACTTAGAATCGGTTCCGCCTCAATAAAAAAAAGCTGCTTGCCAACGGAACAACATCCTAAAATAAGTGCTCATCTTGACAAGTTTTGAGTTCGCGAAAGATTTTGCTTGCCTGAAGTAATGTTAAACCCGTGGCCGAAGGGACTTGGTAAATGGTGCTACTTAAATTAGAGAGTGTGTATGTGCGTGCAGCGGTAATAAGGCAAATCCTAGCGGTAATAAGGCAAAATCCTGTAACGAAGTGCGAGTGATTGATAGCCGGGACGCTCGCCTTAGTGAGAGAGGCGGCCGACAATAGTCAATCAGGTGGTGAGATGGTGGGCAAACTTATAAAGGCATGATCAACAGTACACAGCAGCGAACCTTTGTCGGCCGTTAGGGCTCAGACAGTTGAAGCCGCATTAAACCGAAGTGAACATAACCTAGAAGGTCACCCCACGGATTCAACTGCGCCGTATACTCCGATGCCCGCGACGAAAAGTACAACGGCAAATGTCACCGCCCCAGCAGACGTTTGACGGAATATTCTTTTTTTTTTTTTTTTACATTGACATAGTAGGTACGCAATGACCACACACTGATCTCACATGGGGCAGGCCCAAGTGGCATCAAAATTCACCCATTCATATAGACTGGGCTCAGCTGGTGTTAATTGCTAAGTTCTTTGGTGAACATGCGATACCAAAGCTAATGTATACGAGTTAAATATTTGGCTACAGATAAAAACATCATCAGCCTCTAATAAACATGCAATATTAAACTAAATCTAAGACTTAATTTAGAATTCAATACCTAAAATGATATAGACAATTCAAACAAAAATTTAGATTACAAGTTTAGAAAGTAAGTTATGCATTAATTCAATTAAGCCAATAATGTAGAGGTGGAAATTTCAGAGTTTAGAAAATCACGGCCAAGCAAAGTCTCAACGAAAACAATAATGACAGAACTGATAGAAAAACTTCTAAGATAAAATTAAGAAAGTTTACACTTTAGCCTAGTCTTCTAATACTTTGAAAATGTAGTGGAAGAAGCAGAAGATGAAACTGAAGCAGTGACTGGTAAGGTTACCTGCGAAAGCCTAGTTTTTTTCTTAGGAATAAACTCATGGACCACCATATGTTCAGGCCACAAATGACAGAAAATACTTCAATACCAACTGAAAGCTTGAAAGAAGAGCCTTCTCTAGGGCTAGAAAAATTAAACTTATGAATATTAATATTCGAAGTGTTGCATGCTTTTGATGATATATAGCGTGCAACGTCGTCACAGGTTGTCTCCTTATCCAACCTGGAAATAAAAATATGTTTACGAGGATCCAGCACCTTCAAAATACATGGCACTGGAGTAGAGGCAGTATTGGACTGTGAAGAACTCTTAGGGGGTGACAAAGTACGGGAGGAGTTAGAGACTTTAGTAGAAGATGAAGCAGAAGTTACAGTAGTAGGACCGGGAGTAGAGCAAGATGAACAAGTAGTGGAGGGAAAGTTAAAGGCGATAGATGAAGAAGTAGTAGATGGGATAGTGGTTGACGGAGCTACCGGAATTTGAGCGGGATGGGACGATGGGGTGGATATGAAAGAAAGTACAGAAGAGTGACTGGGTAAAGGTTGGGAAGAAGAAGAACAAGTTGGAGAAGTTGAAGTTGAAGTCACAGAAGTAGGACAAGGAATCGAGGAGGACGAACAAGTAGTGGATGGAAAGTTCAAAGCGACAGATGAAGAAATAGTAGAACAAGTTAGAGGGGATTGTGAAGAAGGGGTTTGAGGAGACGAAAAAGAAATAAGTGGCGCTGTGGTAGGCGGAAGATTATGAGGGGATAATGGCGGCAGTTGTACTGCATTAGCCGTTGGAGTCAAGTCGAAAGAGTACTCCAAAAACATTTTTGACCCAGCATCAAACTCTGAGGCTAGCTCAGTGAATAGTTTCTTAAGTTTTTGGTATTTAATTCGCATACGGTGGTACATCAATGAGAAGTCCCCCTGGCGATTAAGCAGGTGGGGCACGACCACCTGATGCCACCACATGCAGGTTTAGCCGTACCGTAAAGTCGGTCATAGTCGCGACCAGTCAACCCAGCACAATTAAGGTGGGCGATGTTATCGCACATCCAACAAGAGACACCTCTACGCTTATCACTATTAAAGTTGTCCTTGTTGGTACAAGCCCGAATACAGCAATTCATTTTGCGCGAAGTATAGATACAAGATATTAAATAAAATAAAAGCAAAATAAGATAAATAAGATAGGAAAAAAAAATGAATAAATAAAATAAAAATAAGTGAAAAAGAAGTAAATAAAAAAATAATAATAATAATAATAACAATAATAAAAAAAATAAAAAAAATTTTAAATTTAAAAAAAAAAATAAAATTAAAAAAATAAAAGATAAAAAAATTTTAAGTTAGTAAAAATAAAATTAATAAATAAAATAATAACAATAAAATAAACTTGAGAGTGAAAATTTTTTTCAAATTTATTTTCAAAATTTATTTGTTTTTATCAACACACTGTGCAAAAAAAGCACAACGACTTAAGCCCGAATATTGACGCTCTCAGCTAGACAGAGATAGAATTGCAAAGAGAAAAGTAAGGTGAATAATAATATTTTCCCAGAGAAAAAAGAGGAAATACAGTTATTTAAAAATAATAACTACTGTATAGAGAGCAAGAAGGAAACGGAAAAAGGCTAAAATAGCAAAAACTATTTTAAAGGGAGGGCAAATGTGGCATACACCACAAATAAATTTACTTATAAATTCACTTGACACCGGAAAGAAAATAAATATTAGTAACGATAAACGACAATAGACAAATTAATTGCCAAATGCTAAATCTAAATCAAAATGCGGAGCAGAATCAAAACACGTCTGTTAAGCACAAGCTACTAACTACTTTTCAATCACACGGTAACAACAGTCAGGATATCACGTCGTGGGCATCGCAGCCAGCAGAAGCGTCAACGGCGAGTTTCCGTTCATGTGGAGTGAGGACGTCTTCAACCACACCCCCGCACTGTATAACGGCGCTTTTGCAAGCATCAACTCATCGTTGCCGTTGACTACGGTCGGGGACGCATCACAAGTACTGTTCAATGGGCCTCAGTTTGTCAGCGCAAAGAGTGGGTGTGCTGCGCTAACGTCTGCACAAATTGCCGCTCGCCATGTTCTATATCGAGGTTTGCCTGTTTTCTCTTGTAAACATAAGGAATGGCTCCTGTTCATAACCAACTACGAGCAGTCTACTGAGAGATGCGGATTAAGCAACGAGGAGAACCTGATAAGACTGAAGAAGTGTCTCAAAGGCTCGGCGCTGGGTGCAGTTCGGGGAAAGCTCTTGGCGCCTGCGACGGTTCCATACGCGATTGGTACGCTAAGAATGCTCTTTGGTCGACCCGAAATAATATACGCATCGCTGCAACGTAAATTGAGAGAGGAACCATCCATACGGTCGAATAACTTGGATTCGGCTGTTGAGAACTACTGTGCTACATTAGCTGCGATCGGTCTCAACGAATATTTAAATGACCCATCACTGTTGAGCGATCTTGTAACCAAGATGCCAAGAGACATGAAGCTGGACTGGGAACGCCATCGCTTATCTACCGTCGGTATGAGAGCCAACTTATCGACATACGACAAGTGGCTGTTTTAGCCATGTGTGCTATCATGGTCACACCGTAAGAGACAATCAGTTCGGACGGTGCTAAGAGCGCCATTAAATCGAAGGAACGAGTGCTTGTTCATAGCGTGTTGCACAGTCCCGAAACTGGTCAACCTGAGCCATGTCGACAGGGGCCTGGCGACACGGCCTGGCGGACTGCAAGGAGTTTAAAGCGTTCAGCACTAACCAGCGGCGGCAGTTTGTGAAGGAAAAACGGGGTTGTTTCTGTTGTTTCAAGGAACATGTTCTACGTAGGTGCAAGGTTAAGAAACGTTGTGGCGTTGACGGATGCAAGGCAATGCACAATGTTTTACTGTATCCCATGTCTACGGACAGAGGTTTCAGACAGAAAGCTTCGAAGTACGATAGCGGCCGGCCTGCCAAAACCGACGAGAATGCTGTGCTGCCCCACCGTAAAGACGCTAGGAAGACTTTGATTCGCTATTTTCCAATTACGCTTCATGGCAAAGCACGCAGTATTCACAGGTATGCTCTAGTGGACGAAGGTGCTGCGTGTACACTTATGGAAGGTGCTTTGGCAACTGAATTGGAACTAGACGGTCCAGAAAATGATCTTTGTCCGAAATAGACAGAAGACGTAACGCAAACGGTATGTAACTCAAAGTCAATAAGTGTGAACCTGTCAGAAAGGAGTGAGGCATCACCTCAGTACGTGCTCAAAGGTGTGCTCACTGTGCCTCGTTTGGACCTGCCGGTTCAAACTGTCGATGATTAGCTGCTGCAAGTGCGTAGTCATCTAAGTTCTATCTCCAAACTGCCTTATACCGTCAAGGCGCTGATGATACTCGGTCTGGACAACGTAAAGATGGGCGTGCCAGTCGAGGTGCGCGAAGCACCGTATTGCTGTACGGTGAAGGCTGGGATGGTCGGAATGCAGCCGTCACAGCTCCAAAGACGCAACAGCAGTGCGCGTGTTGCATATATGCCATAACAATGCCGCAAATAGCATGAGGGATCTAGATAAATCCATGAGAGGGTACTTATTAGTGGAATCGATTGGTGTGAGCGTGACAGCCAAACCCTTGAATGTAAAGGATGACGAACGCGCGATGCGTTCTGGACGATTCGACAAAATTGAGCTACCGGACTCGTACCCAATGGCGTGAAGCCATTGAAGTAAGGCGAAGATGGCAAGAAACGCAGACCTCAGGGCTTTCATAATTACGACTATGTAGCGCTACGAGGAAAAGGGATACCTTCGAAAGTTGGATAAGGGTGAGTTTCCATCAAAATCGAACTCTTAGTTTCTTCCTATTTTCACAGTTACCAATCCGAATAAGAGAAAGGCACGTTTGTTTTGGGACGCCGCAGGCAAGGTGAACCTGGACTAAATATGCTGACCTACGTTGTAAGGCCAGACTTAATAGCAAAGGCATCAGCAACTAGAACAACAAAACGAATAGTATCGTCATGTCGATATTGGACCCTCTCGGACTTATCGCATTTTTCAACATTCGTTCCAAAATCATACTTCAGTACATTTGGCGATCAGGAGTAGGTTGGGACGAGCCCAGCATAGATGAGAACGAGATTGATTGGCGTAGCTGGCTGGGGATTGTGCCCAAAATAAATTACCAGCGGATACCAAGATGCATGCCGTTCCTTAGTGGTACAGCTTCACGCATTTGTCGACGCCAACATTAATGACAACGCAGCGGTGGGTTTTTTGGGCCCGGAGCTAGACGACGGGATACAATGCTAAGTGGTGGCATCTAAAACAAGAGTAGCTCCCTTGAAACCGATATCTGTGCCTCAAATGGAGCTGATAGCTGCATGTTGCATCGGAAATCTCAGTGCGCATTGAACGTCGAACTTTCTGGTCTGACTCCACACAACGTCCTCTATTGGATCCGGTCCGGTGCGCAAAAGTTCCAGCAGTTTATGGCTATGCGTATTGGAGAAATTCTAGAGGAATCCGACGTGTCCAGTTCGCGCTGAGTGCCAATAGCACATAACGTTACTGACGTCATGTAATCGTTTATTGGTGGGACCAGGCAACTTTTATCAGGACGAAACGCAATGACCAACTGCGTCTTTAGATACTTGGCAACGAGAAGTCGACGTGCTCTACCGTGAAGAGAAAGTTCCACACGTGTCAGCGCTAGCCTGTATGGTGACAGCACAACAGACATTTAGCAGGCTACAACGCCTACGATCCACACAGCGGTTCGTATTGGACTACTTGCGTGACATAACAAAGAAGTAGTGTGGAGAACCATTGCGTAAAATTTTGTATCTGAATTGTGACGAGGAAATAGATTCGGTGTTTGTACAAGCGTGCCCAGAGGAGTCGTTTTATAACGTAATCAGCTGCTTGAAAATTGGTCATGGCGTGAAAGAAATCAAAAGCCCGTTATTCAAGTGCTCTCCAATGTGTTACGACTTAGGTGTTATTTGCGTCAAAGGGCGCATCGATGCAGTGGAAGATATTGAAACAGACTTGAAAGGGCCGATAATCCTGCCCAGACATCATCAGGTAACGTATCTTATTGCCGAATATTACCACAGACGGTATCATCACCTACACAGCGAGATTGTTGTGAACGAAATTCGTAAACGATACTGGACCAGCGACCTAAGCGCTTTAAAGAGAGGTGTCCAACCTGTAATTCGCACCAAGTGCACAAAATTGAGAAAGACACAGCAAGAAGTGCTTGCTTCGATTTCGCAAAAACACTGACCTTCTAACATTTCTGTTTGCCTGGTTAAGCGTCAAGTTAATCAAGCAGAATAAGGTTGCTAAACAGCGGCTTGCGCTGCTACTCCGATGTTAATAGCAGACAAATAACATAAGCTATGAGCTTCTGACTGCCAAATAAAAAAAGTCAAAACCTTAAGAGAGAAATGTAAACTACATATGAATTAGTTCTCTCTGATCAATTCACTGAAGAGACTTTAGACTAAGAGCGCACGTATGATCTTACTCTTACATTCTCTTCAATAATAGTTCATTAAAATTCACTAAATCTTCCAACAATTCAATTCAATTACAATGCAAATTCTTTCAAGTAAATCAACGATCCTTAACTACGTATAAAGAGGCCTAAGAATCCTTCATTTTCAACCTTTCATAGGTCGTTATCGCCTTATATCATGTACTTTTCTTCCTCCAGCAGCATGTGAAACTTGCGATGTCAACATGCCTTTAATTTTTCCATTCAATTGTTGTTGTTGTACTGACGATGAGGGCACTGATTCTGTTGTAGATGCAGTTGACAAAACCGGTTACTCCTCGTCTACGTACAGACCTACCCACTGAAGAATACACAGCTTGCGTTTTGGTGGAATGGTGAATAAAAACAACCTGTTTCGCAATTGTTGTTTGTGTCTCCAATGTTTCCGACTTATCGCGAGCAAAAGACTATGTTTCCTATATCGGTAACCAGTAACATCGATATAATACATGGAGGTTTTTAAACCGATACATCTATGTATCTAATAAACACTGAAAAGATCTATCCTTCTTACTATTCGAAATTTCGACGCGGACGCACACAAAAGTAGCTGTCGCTAAATATCTTGATAATCTCTTTAAACTTATGTAGGAAAATTTGAGAGATTTACCCAAAATTTTATCTTAATTTTTGAATCACTCGTCGTTTAAATGCTCAGATTCCAAATGCTATATATTAATTATAATTACTGTTTGGGCTTGCCTCAGAGTGGGCCTAATGAATTGAACATTATTGTAATTTTACATTAAGTGTAACAGAGTGTGAGAGTAGCGCTACGAGTTATTCTTTTCCTTTATTGCGAGAGTATTCATTCATATATAGGTTACATTTCTCCCTTAAAAAAAAGGCGAGAGAGACTTGTCAGGCACGATTAGAATCGGACACTGATTCTGTACATGAACAGAATTGTTGGCTGTTCAACTTATGCAGCGACACATATTGCTGTTGGTTTGCTTCGAAATCGTTGCTGTTGGTATTCGAAAATATTCAGCAAATTGAGTGGAGTTTTCTTTAATTTATGAAATATTCCTTTAACAAACGAAATCGAGCCATATTTCGCCTATATTCATTTATATGAATGAAATGGAAATACCACTCGGCCAGCAAAAAAATAAAGCATGATCATAAAAAAAACCATACAAAAATATTCCGGGTAATACACACAATAACAAACCAATACAATCTTATACACGCACTATACCTACACAACCCACTCAAACTTAGCACATTTTGGACACAAGGGAGACAATGAAAACCAACACAATCTCCTACACGCACCACACCTACACAACAAGGCCACTCACACAATGGCAAGTATTTATTTTTGTTTTTAACTTTTTGATGACAAAAAGACTAAAATTTACAAGAAGTGTGGTTTTGCTGTTAATTAACAGCATATTCCCCTTTGTAGCCGTTAGGATTTCAACAGCTACTCTTGCCAGCGCAATTACTGCCTCTAGAGGCTTCGCTCGTCGGGAGGACTGCAACCTTTCTAGAAGCTCGCCTTATGAGGTCATTGACGGTGCTGATTATAGCTACTTTTGCAACGCCATCACTGGGAGACGTCTTCGACACGACCCAGCGGTCAATTCAGCGGAGGATTGTTTTCGTCTTTTGTGAGGCCGAGGTGCTCCACCGTTTCCAGAATACTTGTTGTATTTGGCACATTCGCTACCAACGGTCATAACGGCTAAGTTCGATATCAGAAACGTCAGGCTGTGCTATAATGGTTAGTTCAATATAGCGGAAATGTTGTAAACGAGAGTTCGCAACCCATCGAATGTTAAGACTGGGGGCCCGACATTGTGGGTAAAATGGAATTTCGAAGCCTTCACGCTTGCCTCCCACAATCTGCCGAAGTGAGGCGATCTAGGGTGAATGAACTTTCAGGCGATTCCGGTTTAGTAACAGTTTCTTTAAGGTCGCAAACTCATTCTGGGCGCCTACAAAATTGGTTGCGTTGTCTGACGAAATGGTGTGCGGTTTGCCCCTCAGGTTAATGAAGCGTTTGAGAGCAGCTATAAACGCTGACGTGGATAAGTCCGGAACCGCCTTTAAGTGCGTGGCCTTGTATTGAAATGGTCCGCAGTAGTCGACGCCAGTTTTGGAAAAGGCTCTGGAAGCCTTCACGCGCGTCTTGGAAAACGACCCATGATGTGCTCTACGGGTTTCGCCTTCATACGATAGAATCCCACGCACTTGTTTATTATGATGGATACGGTTTTACGCCCAACAATGGGCCAAAATTTTTGTCGCAACAACGCCAATAGGGCTTGAGCCCCTGCATGTAAGTACCTGAGATGATTGTACTCGATTATTGCCCATGTTACTGAGTGATCGTTTGGTAACAGGAGCGTATGCTTCGCTTCGTAGCTCAACTCTGAACTTTGCAGCCGACCCCCAACTCGAAGCAAGCAGGAGGAATATATGCGCGGGTTAAGTGAACGCAGTTTGGTATTAGCAGGAAGGGCATCTTTCATTTTCACTAGTTTGAGTTCGATGGAGTTCACCTGACGAATGTGTCTAATCAAAATTTGAATTCCCATTTGAATATGATTTACCGTCAACCCATGCACTGATGAGGATACTTCATTATTCGGATGGAGTATCCATTATTCGGATACTCCATATTCGGATGTAGGCCAACACACGCCGTAATTTTCCGAAGGAGTTACAGAACTTGCTGCTGAGTGACAAGTCGACTTGAACTGAGGTAGAGAGTAGAACTTGGTTCGCCTTTCGGGTAGATCAATGACAAGGTTCACGATTTTTCGCCAGCAGAAACGATCTTGAAGCAAAAATTGTGGTCCATGTACCCAGAGACGGGAGTCAAGCAGTTCCATCGGGTTAAATCCTGGCGAGGATTCAAGTAAGCGCTTGAATCTGTGCAATTCTGTTGGAGACGAAGATATTGAACTTGGCAGGTGATTCACGCAGCCATGATAAGCAATAAAGCAGACAACTCCAGTTTAGGTACATTCAGGGACTTCAAATGTGCCAATATAGATTTGGTACAAAGCAGATGGGATGTGCAAACATCGTTAAATTCAGCTCGCACATATACGCATGCACCGTAAGCTTCCAGACTTGCGTCGCAGAAGGAGTGTATCTCATATAAGGCTCGAGGTAACAAGATAAAACGCTAGAACTTGAAGCTGGTTACGGCGTACAATTCATCGCTCAGCTTTGACCACGCAGAAAGTGGTTACTGTGGTATGCTCTCATCCCAGTGCAGTTTTTCTCTCCGTAAAATCTGCAAGAAAATTTTTAATTTAGTGACGCCTGGTGAAATTAGTCTAAGGGGACCGTAGACACTCGCGACAGCTGAGAGAAGTGAGCGTTTCGTAACTGAGCCTTCAGTTGTAAATGGTAAAAAACTAGAAAGCTTTCCTAGCTGGTGTCCCACGCCAACCCAAGAGCCTTTGTAACATTCGTGCCATCATAAAACTTCATGTATTGCTCGCAATCTGCTTCAGCTACTCCGCTTAGTGCAGTCCTTCTCATTCGATCACCACTTGCGTATTGGTAATTTGACACGTTGCAATAAAGTTTTGACTTGATTCCGTATTTCCAAGACATCGCTGATTGTATCACCTCCAGAAATTAAGTCATCCACGTAAAAGTCTCGAAGGATGATGGCTGATCCAAAAGGGAAATACTTCTTTTCATCAATAGCTAGCTGCCGCATGGCTCTTATCGCTTATCTTATAGGAATCCCGCCGATTTAGTGCCGTATGTTACAGTATCTAGCTTGTAAACCTTGAACTATTCTTCTTGATTTTCTCGCCATAGGATGCACTGTAAATATCCATCAGGATCCGTAATACGCACACAGCGATACATTTTGCAGATGTCTCCGCATAGAGCCATTGCAAGTAATCTGAAGCGAAGAAGCGTGTAAAATAACTTGGCCTGAATTGTTGGTCCTGCTACCAACAAGTCATTGAAAATGAGGCCCCTATAGTTTTGCTGAACCATCGAAGACAACGCGTAATTTGGTGCTTGTGCTGTCAAGATTGCGCGCGCAGTGGTGCCGGAAAACATAAGTCGGACAATTTGGGAATAGTGATATTGGCGTCATGTGTCCCAGCTACTTGTATTCACGCATAAAAGCCGAGTATAGCTCTTTCGTAGGCTCATCCTTTTGCAACTTTTTTTCCAAGTTCTTGAATCTCTGAAGTGCGCGAGCATACGAATCTCCCAGTGAGCTGAAATCGGCTTTTGATGGCACTCTGACCGAGTATTAACCAGATGCTAGACGATAAAAATTCGCTCGAAAGTGCTGCTCGCAAAGGTCGTCGTCCTCAGGAAGTGTTTGATCCGAAGAAGGAAATATTTTGACCCTCCTATGCCAGAGACTGTTATATGCGCGAATTCAGGTCGAAGCTGCAGCTGACTAGCGAGACGAGAGGTTACAAAATTCAGTTGAGATGCTGAGACCAAGATTGCGCGGCAAGGAATTAATATGCCAGCTCTGATTTTTATGCGAATGATCGCTGGGAAAGTAACACAAAACTAGGCGGGACCTTGTAGATTTAGATTGGGCTGAGGACTCAAGCGTTGTCTGCGCTACTCTCTGATTAGAATGGGAGGCTTCTCCTGCAGGAATTGTTGCCTAAAAAACAATGAAAAGACGCATGGTGTGTTAGAGTTTAAATGCAATAACGAGTGATGCCTACTCTGGCAATGTTTGCAGCTGCTCGATTTACAGCGCTGCACCATATGGCCTTGGCGTAAGCATTTAAAACAAAGGTGAAATTTCTTTGCTTCTTGGCAGCGTGTCGCGGGAGGTAAAATTAGAAAACCAGAGCATACGTTGATGACATACTCCTTAGAGTCACAAAAGCTGCAAGAGGCTATTTGTGATGTACTAGTGGACGCAACAAGAACATTTGATTTAGGTTTATTTCGACCTACCTTTTGGCTAGGTGTTTGTGATACCTTAGCGTTTTCTAAATTCTCCATCATCCTGCACCATTTCTCAAGATAGGCAGCCATATCAGTCCAAAGCGTAAGGTCCTTCACAGATAAACCTTCCTCCAATTTTTCCTGCGGTCGTACATCCAATTCCCGCAATACCAGATGAATTAGCAATACGTCGTGAATTTGGTGAATCGAATCGATTGATAAGTAGACTCAAAGCCTCATCGTAGTTTTTGTCACTCGGTTCGAGTAAGCGGATTGTATCGAGGGATGCGCCAGGTAGACTGGAACGTAGATGCTCCATTTTTTCCAGCTTGCACATATATATATTCTTGTCTACCGTTGCAAAAAACGTGCGTAGAACGAAAACCAGTCGGCGTAATCTCCACTAAACGTGGGTAGCTTGAGTTCAGGCAGCCTAGATTGGCGAGTTGGGTGCAGCGCTGTGTCATCAAACGCAAAATGGTTAACCGTGGAGGAATGATAGGTGCCTTGCAACTGCCGCGACTTCAACTCACGCGTTAGTTTGGCGTTAACGGTGATGTAAATTGATGAGAATTCAAACTGATCGGTAGTTTGAAACTGACCGGGATCAACTTTCTCCAAATTCGACCGCAATTAATCGAAATTGGTAATCAGACGATTGACGAAATCCATCCGTACCGAAAGCTCAGCCACATCAAGTTTCACAAGTTGATCAGAGGTTAAAAATTCATTTAACGCAGTTATCTGACTGCTGATCGACGTAAAATGCAATGTTCGCATTTAATTTCGGTTTGTGAGGCATTTCGTTTGAGAAGCATTGCCTTTACAAAAACGTTTGTACGCGAACTAAAACAGCGAACTGTACTCCAGCAACTGCCGTTACTATGTGCAACTGTTTGTATGTATATACATACAACCATATACATATGCTTATGTATGTAAGGCCTGCGCTGAGAGAAATGGTGTCTCCTTACCGTCTGTTATGTATGCCACTCACGTTAGTCTAAGTATAAAACTGCCGTTAGCAAATAAAGAGCCGCGGAAATGTGACTTAATCAATCTGGAAACAGATTTCCAATTAACTTCTGCTAGAATTGCGAACACGAGAGATAATATAAATTGAGAGTTTGTGTTCGCACACAATGAATATATGATCTTGGCACCACTTTGTGCACAAGAAGCGAGAAATTGCTAAGTCCCAAAAATAGTAATTATATGGCTATAGCAGCGGTATGCAGATAACGCGAGACGAACCAAAGCGACGAAATCACGTCGGGGTCACCCATGTTTAGAGGAAGCACTGGATTGTGCTCCCTGTTTCATACCGTGAACAAAAAAAAAACGCTGTGTTCTCCTTGAATTACAATTTATTTATGAATTTTAAATGTGCCTTAAGACGCGCGCGGAGTTACCAAAAAGCAAGTGTGTAAACGTCGGTGGTTAGCAGAAGAAATTAAAACAGACTAAAATTTACAAGAAGTGGGGTTTTGCTGTTAATTAACAGCAGCTCCCCCTTTGTAGCCGTTAGGATTTAAACAGCTACTCTTGCCAGCACATTTACTGCCTCCAACAGTGTTCTAAACTCAAAAGTGGACGAAGTCCCCCGACTGCGCGCAGCACGCAAAATCACCATCAGCCTTACACCGCGGAGCTGTCTCTTCCTCATACCCAACTCGAGGCAATGACCTCTCTGACAGCTTCGACTGCGGAAGTACAAAATAACAATACCAATACAAATACAAACGGAGTCAACCAACAGGAACAGCGGTGTGCTCTCAAAATTAATGTGTCTCAACTGTCGTGGAGCGAACAATGCCTTACGCCGACTCTGACCACACAAATTTGTTAAGATTCTCATTCAATAATTGTGGGATGAGCATGGGATGAGTCTGTTTCACAGCATATACATCACGCCTAGACAAGTGACGTGACATTGTTACTGACTGTTCACGAACCTCCCAGCCCTGAATAAACGCAAGCAGACTAGTGAGATAAAATTGAAGCGGGTGGCTTCTGCGGCGAAGAGTTCCTATGGAACTCTCCATAGAGCGTCCAAACAAAGAGAATGGCAAGGAGCGGACGGCTACCGATGGTTGGTGAATGCGGAGCGGCAATAAGTTTTTACGGCACTTTCGGCCTCTTGATCGACTGTCTGAAGAGAGCTTCAGAAACCATGCAGTCATTTCTGTCCTAGTTACCGACGAAAGACCACGCGCTAGGCACCACTTAAAACTCGAGCAACCCGCGCTACGCGCTTTAAATGTAATAGAAGCTATTTCTAAAATAAATAGTGGAATTTAAACTCAGTGCCGTTCTTAATCCTTTCAAATCGCAAATCGAGGGTGTGTGTATTCTTAATTTTCAGCGGCAGTAATTGCAACAGGCGCCCTCCGACCTGTTCCGCCCACCACTACATCCACCCCAAGGTCCAACGTCAGAAGCCTCACCATCACAATCACGGGTAAGTGCAACTTACTATTTTTATATACAGTCCACCCCAAAAACACTGACATTTTACTGTTATTATCGTCACTAAAGGAAATTCTCGTTATTGTCTGGAGCCAGCAATCATCGACATCCATTTTCGTGGATTCGGCGACGCTTCAATTCTAGCATATGGTTGCTGTTTATATGTTCGCACCATAGACGGCCATGAAAGAATTTGTATTAAGTTGTTCACAACGAAATCTAGAGTGGCTCCAGTTAAGAAGAAGTCACTGCGCAACTAAGAGCTATGCAGAACGCAGGTCCTATCGAAGGTATATGACAAGGTGAAGGGCATAATCGATGAGCCCCATTTCGTCTTCTATGTATATTCACAACTCGTACTGTATTGGCTTAAACAACATTCTGGCTTAAACATGTGACGGACCCTGGAAGTATATACCTACTTAATTCAACCCGGAAGACATCGTTTCCCGTGGACCCAGTGTCGAAGACTTGTCGAACTCGTGTTGGTTTCCTGGAGCGCTATTTTCTAAAATGAGACTTATGATGTTGCTGAGAACCATGATCTCGACATGGAAGTGCTCAATCGAAGGAGGCGGCTTCGTTTCCGCTAAGACTTCCAGCTTTATGTTGCAAGTGCTTGGCGATATAAGTTCCTACACAAAATGCATTGCTGTCTTCTCTCTATGAATCTATTTTGCGGTAAGTCATTAAAAATACAGACATTCAACATTATATCACCATCTCCTCAGGAATTTCATCGATCACTCCATTGCCTCGTTTGGATTATTCAACAACATAATTTCCGAAATGAGCTTCGTGGTCTTTTCAAAAGCTTACCTGTTATCGGCCAGTAGAAGTTCATGAATCCGTTACTTTAGGTGCTGATGGATTTTCATTGCTCAAATTAGCCGGCGTTCCAGGGGGTCAACGTCATCGTATAATATTGCCGACTAAAGAGAAACTTGTCATACACCAAATAATATACTTGCCAATATTCTGGGTCATCAACTCTCGGAGTCTAAATCGTCATGTGGTAAAGTCTTGCGTGCATATAGTCCAAAGCTGCAGCAACAAGTGATGGGTGATCCCCTTGAAATGGATTCTACCTGCCAGACCGTTGGCAAGATGTGGTGCGGACTTTTGTAAATCCGTACAAGCCATCTAAAGCTCACGTCCTATGTCAACTACATTATCACATCCGAACGCATTGACCCCATAATTTCATAATCGGAAAAGTCCCTGAGAGCATTACCAGAGACTTGTCATATTGATTCTTATAAGTTGCCAACATATTCAGAAACTTGGAATTATGTTGTCGCCAGCGAATTGCTGTTTTGACTGAGTTGGCGAAACGAACACATCTATGAATTTCAGACTCGTGCGAAATGGACACCTGACGTATGGCAGAATGCCATGGTTATCGCTCATGAGGATCAAGTCCTGCCACAGAGTTGGCTACTCTGTCGCATCGTGTCTATCATAGCTGGCAATGGCGAAAATTTCGTATTGTCGATGTACAAACATATAATGCAATCATTTGAAGACCAGTACACAAGCTTGATCTTCAGCCTGTTGGTTGAATGTGGATAATTTCAATGGCGCTATTCCCCATATAGGGGTCTGCCTCAAAGTGGGTCCAATGAACTGATAATTTTTGTAATTTTGCGTTAAGTTTAATAGTACATCTAGACTTAGGATTTGGAATTTGTAATAAAGTTAATGCTGAACTAAACGTGCTACAGTCTGATCTTTTCGTTACAATTTTACAGTTCAGTCAGGAAAACGCTCCTGATCTTAACAATTACAAACAAAGAGATGAAAGGGAAACTTCGAACGCTTTGTTCTGTTCAAAGTGGTTTCACCCGACCGAACAATTTTTTTTTCGATTTTTGTTAGTGCTTCTGTGTGTGCGCTTCAGTTGCACTCTCATGCACATGTATAGATGTGTTTCTTTACACATTATTCCTGTCTTTCGCTCTCGCTACGACACACAGATAGTTTTGCCGTCCACTTCCTACGTTTTTTGTTTTTTGAAGTTCTTATTGTTGGACAGACAGTATTCTTTGCTCACCTAAAAACAAATAAGAGAGAACATAAGGGCAGGCAAAATTACGTGTCCTGTGCAACTAAAACGAAGAAAACTACATGACATCCGCCAATATTACATCCAGAAATTAAGAGTAAGTTTCAAAAGTTTTCCTAACTGAGCATAGACAAATTTATCAAAAAGAAAATCACATAATGCACAATAAGAAATGCGTTACCATTTTCAGAAAATAAACGATACAAGAAATCACTTGATTCCTCTCACCGCCAAGTTCTAAAAGGCAGTGCTATAACTACAACAAAATAAAAAAGAAATAATAAGGAAGAACACAATAAAAAGATACAATTCTCAAGGGCGTGTCACGATTATATAAATATTTTTTATGGTGTAGTATTATCAACATGCCGATGGAAAGACGAAGGGACAAATTGATGAATATGGTGAGACCAGCAGGAATTCTAGTCAGTGGTAAAATTTGTAATATCAGTGCAAATACCTGTCAAACACCTTTGTAATTCAATTGTTTTGAAAGTTCTCAACACTAAAATAGCAGCTTTCTGTATAGTTTTATTGAGTTATTTAATGTATATTGACTCAAATGATGGAATACTCGAAATTAAATAAGGTAACACCTCGCTCGCATCTTCTATAATCCATAATAATTTCCCACAGTTTTCAATCACATACTTTTTGCTCACGACATGTCAGCACTCCATCCGTTCTCAACGGTAACACGAGACCTCAATGAAGGCAACTATTTGCTGTTCTAACTTCCACGTGAAAGTGCAACGTGATCAATGCGCTACACGCGCTGACTCTTTGGCGACCAAAGGCTTCAAGGTTTGTAGGTTGTTTCTAAGCAGTTAATTTGTATCGAACTGTTGTACAGCCAATAGCGCTGGCCTTAATAAAAACATTTTTTTTAAAACAAAATCTCATCATTTAATTGGCGTCTCATTATTTTATTTAATCACGTATGATTATTGTATTTTAAGTTTCGTGAGTTCTAAATTTGAAAGTGTGTTCTGGCCTCTTAGTACCGATAGGAAAATGGACGAGCTGAGTTGGGTCAGCCACCTCAATAAAAATTAAAGTATTTAAAAGCTAAAAGTGTGGAGAAATAACACGATCTTTGAATTTTGTGAAAAAAATAAACAAACCAATTTAAATATTTATTCTTAAATAAATATGTAAATTCTGCGGAAAAAATTTGTGAAAGAAGTAAGGAAAACAATTTTTAATAAGATTACAAATTTGTGAAATAATAATTGTGTGGTTAAAATAAATCATAAATTTAAATGCGAATATTTGAATATTATAGGATGAATATAGTTTATTGTGAAGAAAAAATTGCAAGGAACTCAAAACTATTGAAAACTGTGAAAATTGATTTTTGTGAAAAATTAAAACAATGATAAATTTTAAATAAAAAATTCTAAATCGTGAATAATTCGTTCGAATTCATGAAAAGTGAATAGTAAAGCCTAAAATTTTAAAGCTTAAATCGTGAAAAATAAATTAGAGATAAAATAAAATTGAAAGAAAGAATAAACTGAAAAGGTAAACTTACGAAATTAAAACTATAAAAGAAACCTGTATAATTTAAAATTGTGAATATCCCAAAATTTGGAAACTTATAACTATAAGTAATTAAATTGCAAAAGTTCGATTAATTGAAATGAAGATCGTGGACGTGAAAAGCAATAAAAACAAATTTCGTGTAAATTGAATTGGGTGGGAAAGAAAAAAATGACAAAAACTCTGAGAAATTGCAAATAAACGCAACACGGAGCTAACGAAACAATCAACTATTTCGGAGGAAGAGGACAAAGCAGAGCGGAATAACCAGCGGACAACGATGAAGCAAACAAAGACTTTAGTATTTTAAGCCAAAATGATAGAAAAGAAATAAGAAATAAGAAAAAAAAAATAGGTAAATAAATAAAAGGAAAAACGAAAATAAAATATATAATAAAAAGGACGAAACAAAAGAAATATTGTAAGATATTTCAATATAAGATTATTTTGAGTCAATAAAATAAAAATACAAAAATGAGTCAGGAAGAGCAAATAGCGGCAACTATGGCAAATTTAGGAAGCTTCTTCCTTACCACACCATCCCACTCATTTCACATCCCAACAGAAAGAGGAACTCATAAATATGATAGCAGAAACATTTTTACACATTATTTTAGAAAAATAAGTAGAACCTCAAATTGATTTTACTAAAAATTTCAGAAGCATCAGAGAGAGTTCCAGGTCTAAGAGAGTCTAAGAGAGTTTTCGAGAAAAATATTTCGCTATTCTACACACAATTCGACATAAAATCGTAGGGGAAGCCGACGCAGCGCTTGAGTCTCATCGAAATCCGTTATACTGTTGCAAGATAGAAACATGTCTAATGTTGCACTATTCGGATTAGAGAGATGTCAACACACTCGAATATCAAATGATGACTCTCGCAAAACGTGGTAGTACCATAGAAGAATTCTACCAACAAGTTTACCAATATCTCTCGCTAACTTTAAATAAAATCGATTGTCTCGAACTTGGGGAAGAAGATATGCTTACCATGACGGCAGCTTATAGATATTATGCTCCCGATATGTTTATAAAAGACATGAATGGTTCCTTATCAAGCCTCCTATGTTCCTATGTGTATGGGAGCCAACAAGTCTGCCCCAAGGTCTTCATATGTGTCATATGTGAAATTAAGTAGTATGAATTACAGAGTCATTCACGCCCATAACATAACTCCACAGTTTCGAAATAAAACTAATAATTATGACGGTCATCAACAAAGCACTCAGCAATGCAGGAAATTTACAAGCTCACGTTCCTTCTACCCAAAACTCACAAATTTTCAGCATAAACCGTCTCACAACTCAATACCTGCGCCACAACAAAAGGAAACGTTTTATCCACCCCAAAATATCTTTAGATATAAAAATAATTTAAAAACACCTCTTCCACCGAAACCACTAGTTTCAATATTTGGACGGCTGATTGTGATGTGCGAAACAACGTGCTAACACGGGTATCAGTGTAAGACTGCCTCATGTTGTCCTTCCAACTAACTTATTAAACTCTGGAACCTTTGATAATCTTCCAAAAAACTGAGTCTTTGCTCTTCTCATGCTGTTGTTCCAACTCTCACTTCCTCTATACATGATCTGATTATTCATATTCAGAATGTCAGAGGCCTAAATTCTAAAATTAATATACTTTTTTCAAATAGTTTTTCTTTCTATTTTTATTCGTCGAAACTTGGCTGCCCCAGGACGTTTTAAATTCTGACTTGTTTAAGAGTAGTTTAACTACTTATAGAAAAGATCGTATTGGACGCATTGGGGGCGGAGTGTTGATCTCTGTCAAGGCATCGTATTGCTCAAACACAGTGTCTATTAACAATACTGATGACATTGAGTTCATTTGTGTGAAAGTATTGCTTACTAATTCACCCCTTATTTTTAACTTGCTCCTATATTGCAACTACATCCGATGACTTGGTTTACAATGCCCACTTTATTGCTATTAAAGAAGTCATTACATTGGTCAAAGATTCCAATAAAGTCCTAATTATGGGAGACTTTAACCTTCCTTATATTTCTTGGTCCGCTTCCGATAATTGCAACTTAGGTATTTCATCAACGAGTTGTAATTGCGAATTTGTTAAATCATTTCTGGAGGTTTCCGTTCAGCAAATCAACTATGTAACAAATAGCAAAAACCGAATTCTAGATCTGGTCTTTACCTACAGTATTGATGATGTCTCCTTATTCTCTCTTTCCACTCCTGAGGATGCATATCACCCCACCATGGAATTGAATATCATTCGAAATATGTCCGGTCGTCAAACTAATAACGTCTCTAATTCGCGGCCTACATCAAAACGTGTATTCTGCTTCAAAAATATTGACTAAGTTAAACTCAACCGTCTGCTTATTAATACTGACTGGTACTATTTTTGTTCCTGCGAAAATGTAGAACTAGCAACACAGTTTTTTATAGAACTATCCAAAAATATTTCATGGCTTTCTCGAGATCTTATTCAAGTAAAAAAACTTAAAAAAACAGACTATTTAAAAAATTCAAAAGATCACGCTCTTCCGTTGATTATGCTACCTACGCAATATCTCGTTATAATTTTCAACACCTTAATAACCTTTGCTACTCGTGATATGTTGTCGTGATATGTCAAAGAGGACATAAAACGCGATCCAAAAAATTCTACAATTTCTTTAACACTAAGCTCAGGGTGGTGTCATTTTAAATCTTTTTGATAACTTTTTCAGATTTTAATAAAAGTTTCAACAGTCCTTATCCATATTCTGTGAGTAATTTTAACCAATTTAATATGACAGTAATCGAATATGAATCAGATTTAAATGACTTAAAAGCCTTAAAACTTAATTTTTAATTTTTTCACTAACGCATTTCTCCTTTGTTTTCGAAGATTTGTGTCTCGGAGTGGTTTGCTTCAAACCGTATATTGTGATTACGCCACGAACTTCGTTGGCGCAGCAGCAAAACTGGCAGACGGGAAGAGGCGACTGTTGCATCCGACCGAAATCGACTTGGTCCAGTCATATAGCGCGTGTAAAGGATTCGAGTTCAAGTTTATTCCCCCACGTGCGCCAGATTGCGGATGTCATAGAGAAGAATCTGTGAAATCCGCAAGAATATAGCCGAAGCACATCACACCTACGAGGAACTGGTCACTGTGCTTACGTAAGTCGAGGCAGTGCTAAATTCAAGGCCGATCGTACCACAGTCTGTTGACCCCAACGACGTGGAGGCAATTACCCCAGCGCACCTGTTGATAGGTGCGTCTCTCATAGCGGCTCCGGTGACCCAAGTCATATTGCAGTACGACATTGTGACCGTTGGCAGCGTATTGTATATGATTATCGTATCAATGATCACTTACTAGAACGTGTTTCAAAATTTCCGATGCAACATTCGGCAATAAGGCTAAGAGTGTGTTAGGATACATTAAACGTTGGTCTAAGGAACTTAATGATCTATATACGACTAAATTTCTGTAGACATCCTTAGTTAGACCTATTTTGGACCTATACATCTTGTGGGACCCCCACCTTAGAATTTATAACGATCGAACTGAATCAGTATAAAAACAATTTTTACTGTTTGCGCTGCTTGCCTGCACTGGGATCCAAATGTCCACCTTCCATCCTATCGATGCCGCCTAAAGCTTATCCAACTACCTCCGTTGACCAGTTGTAGAACTACTCTCGGTGTGATGTTTCTACATAATTTAATTGTTGGTAGTATTTTTTCTGTTTTTTTTTTTCCATGGTAGCATAAATATTCACGGTTCTTCTCGGGTTACTAGAGGTTATATTCTAATTCATATCGGTTTCTGTAGAACTACTTATCTGCTGCATGATCCATTTCGCGTCTTATGTCAATCATACAATTTGCACTATAACCTAATATCCGTCTCTTAATTTTATGATAGATTAAAATCTATCCTAGTATCTCACCTCAGCACATAGTAAATAATATTCTCTTCAATGAACTCACAATTCTCACACATGTAACGTCATCTTAATTAGCGTCGTTGAATTAGTTCTAGATTTTCTTGTTTAAATCTTTATTGTTGTGGTATGTAATGATTTCTAAGTGGAATCGTTGCTTTAGTTCATCTTACATGCTTATTTGTTAGAGTCTGATTATGTTGTTATCTGTAGTGAAATATGTAGTTCTTAGACATTAGCTTTAGTATCGCATGCTCACCAAAGAAATTAGCAATTAAGACCAGCTGAGACCAGTCTACTAAATGACTGGGTGAATTTTGATTCCAAATGAGCTTGTTTTATGTGAGATTAGTGTGTTGTCATTGCGTACCTGCTTAGTAAATGTAGAAAAAAAAAAAGATGGAAATAGATCGTTCTATACAATCAAGACAGGTCAATTATCAAAATAGACCGCAATACCATCAGTGGCCTAATTCAGACCCACAACAACCTCTGGGTTCACATAATCATAACAACTTGAACCAGGTAGTTAAACGTCCGCATTCCCATATATTACAACAACCAAATAAATTTCAAAGAGTCAAAGATTACTGAAACGGTGACTGACTTCGCATCGGAACAAATAGAAGAATACACCGAATACATTTACACTGAAACCCCTGAATATATTAAACCCGAATATGAAAAAGAAGTCGTTAAGCAAGGTACAATAGTTGACGACATTAACTTTTTAGATTAAACTCCTCTTCGTTGCCATACTTCATTTCAAATATGAAGAACGGTAATGAAAAATTCCTATTAGATACTGGCTCTAACAAAAATTACAAATTTAGTAGGAGGTCAATTTAAGATTACGCATCATGCCAAAATCGATATTTTCCACATCTTACCCAACTTAATGACCTTTATCGGCATCATAGGAAATGATAAAAAAAAAAATAAAAATAATAATTTTGCGTGCAAGTAAGTGCGCGTGCTAGAAGTGAAATTTCAATAGTGAGACAGAGTGTATATGTCTCGTTGATTCTTCTTTGATGTCGCGACAGTCGCAAATTTTGTGCATACTCGAGTAGACCGAACCTCATGTGTCATGACTCACGAGCGAGCCAACATGCCAACAACTGCGAGTACAGCGCAGCTTATCTTAAAAGCGGATTCCATCAAATTGCTCTCAACGATACAGACATTGAGAAAATCACCTTCTCCATTTCTAATGGAAAATTTGAGTTCACTCGACTGCAATTAGGCTTAAGAAATGCTTCAGCTATCTGTCAACCTGCCCTTGATTATGGGCTAAGAGAGCATATTGGTGTTCATTGCTACATATATATAGATGATATAATTCTTTTCAGCAAAACCAAAGAAGAGCATTTCGAAAATCGCAAAATTATTTTTGACACGCTTGAGAGGGCAAACCTCAAGGTACAGTACGATAATTGCGAATTCATCAAAGAGAATACCGAATTTCTCGGTATCATAGTCGGTGAAGACGGCATTCGCACTACCTCTAAAATGTACAAGGCATAACAAACTTCCCACGTCCAAAGAATGTCCATGATTTACTCTCCTTTCTAGGAATAACCTGACAATACCGTAGGTTCGTTAAAGCATACGCTGAATTCGCTAAGACCCTCACTGAAATTTTCAGAGGTGAGTTAGGACGAATCCCGAAAAAAAAATGTCCAAGAGAACACATTAAATCTGACAACAAAACAAGTTGAAGCATTCAAAAAATTGAAAAGTTGCTTAACGTCAAATGAAGTGATGCTCCACTACCCTGATTTCGAAGAAGCATTTTAACTTACCACAGATGCTTCCAATTATGCTTTAGGAGCCGTGCTCTCACAGGAAGCCAGACCAATCTGCTTCAATTCAAGGACACTAATTAGAGCAGAAGAAAATTTTGTTGCTAACGAGAAAGATATGCTTGCAATAATTTGGGCACTAAAGTCCCTAATATGTTTCCTATACGTATAAAAAAGTTAGTAATTTTTAACGACCACCAACCGTTAACTATAGTGTATTTGTTTAATAAACCTTATGATAACTATTATTAAATCAATAATTTATTTTAAATCAAAACCTTTGTGTCTGAACAAAATTGATAGCCAGAAACGTGGTGCTGTGGTGGGCATTTCGTTGCCGGCAGCGCCCTTGACATAGCGTGGGAACGATTCCACTAAAGTATCGAGTACCTCTGCTCAATAGCGTTTCGGTTACTTGCTCGGTTTCTAATTGAAGTATCGATTTTTGTCACAACATTTGTCGGGAGAGGGTGTGTCTACTTCAAACTTAAATTAAACCAATTGGTTCTTATTATGGGTGCTCCGGGTCCCGTTGCGGGGGTCCTCACAACAGATTATGATACAGTCGCTAGGAATCTAACCGATGGTAGCTCTAATCTTGCTGACTGAGTTTCTTCCAAAGCATCTGGTGATGCTTTCACTGTGCGAAACTCTCTCGTCAACAAAACATTTAAGCCCAACAATGCTAAGGCAGTCCAAAACAAAGTCAAAATTGATCGCAAAATTCAATGAGATTCTTCTGTCAAATTTCTTTCCATGTTGGAAGATGCTTCATCGATATCGTCTACACTGCTCAAAGATACGTCTTCTGCTCCTGCTACTTCTGGCTATTTGGGCTATCACAACCCTTTTGCCTTCCTTGGTATGGACTGTGATGAACCTAACGCCTCCAACGATGTTTACAAGCACTATGTTAATCAACATCTCTCATCTAAAGCGCTTCGTCCCCTAAGTAGTTCCACAACTTTGACTGTGGCAATAACTTCACCAATTATGGATAGTGGTACAGCCACCTATTACGCAAGTGCTGTTAGAGGGGACATAAATAAGCATATTCAGCATAAGCAGAAAAAAGGCAAACAACAGGAAACCCATAAACAAAAATCGCAACACGGTTAAATCCAGTCACACCCAACGACACAAAATCAACAACTATTTACACATATCCCGCTACAACCACAGAAATCCCAACCACCTCAACTGCAGCAGTCACAATCTGCTCATCAATTGAAACTTCAATCATTGCATCAAATTGTGCAACAACTAGGTCGTTTAGATATACAACATCAGCAACAACAACAACATGAAACGTTGCAACGGCAGCAGTTATCTCAACAAGTTCAGATGGACCTTAATTCTAAAGATGATTTAATTTTCTCTAGGTTGGATCGAATGATGGACTTGCATGAGCGCCTGTTTAATCGACTCCTCGTTATTAACACTCAACAATGTCAACAATAGGTCTTAAAATTGGAGTTTGGAATTCTGACGGACTGACTAATCATGCAAACGAACTGGAATTTTTCTTGCAAGCCAACATTAATGATGTCATGCTTATCAGCGAACCCCACCTTTGCAGAAGGTCTTATTACAAGCTGTTTGGGTATTCGATTCACTTAGCAAACCAACCACTAGATCGACATGCTGCTATCCTTATCCGATCAGCCATTAAACACCATTTCCTCACCTCCACTTCTGAAGCACATGTTCAATGTGTTGCTATTGTATGTGTGTATGGCCAACACTGGCTTTCAGTCAACTTTTGGGACAACTGGGCCCAAAATATATTATAGCCGGGGATTGGAACGCTCATCATTCACATTGGGGTGCCAGTCGACGCAATCCCAGAGGTATCTCGCTGTTTGATTATATAACGAGCTCTAATGTTCAGGTTCTTGCTACTGGTACTCCTACACACTATCCATACAGTTCTCCTAGCCCGATAGACTTTGCAGTATACGGAGGGATTCCATCAGAGCGACTCTCTATTAGGAGCGTCCCTGATCTCAAGTCGGACCATCCTCCTTTGATCATAGACCTTGGAGTCGGTGTCAACTGCTATATGTCTAAGCCTAGATTGCTGCCGAGAAATGCGAATGTTCATCTTTTTCGGCAGAAATTGGAACAACTCACAAATTTTAATATTGAGTTTCGACTGCTAACGACATTGATGATGCTGTTGAGTTGTTCACAAGGAATATCTACTCTGCCGTCGACTTTGCTAAGTCCCCACAACCTCCATCTTGCTGCTCACATCTGAGTCAATCTACTTTGAAACCCCAAATCCGTGATATGGTTCTTCGCAAGCCGGCGTGAAGCGAGAAAATTAAAGAAAGTTGTCAAGGAGGCCAAGAACGAATTTTTTAGCAACCTCCTTCGCAATGCTGATCCGAACAAAAAGAGTGGCTTCAACCTTTGGAAGGCGACACGTAACATTAAGAGGCAACCACTGAAGCAAGTATCTATTCAGAGAACGGATGGCTCATGGTGCTCCTCAAACAAAGAGAAGGCTGATGCATTTGCAGACGAATTAGAGGTTCGTTTTACACCGTTCACTTTAGCTGATGCTCAGGACCAGGACAGTACGAGAGTCTTTTTATTTGTCGCCGCCCAAAACTCATCGCCCCTTTCGAACATTACCCCGGCCGAAATTCGCCTCCAATTTAAAACAATGAAAACTAACAAAGCGCCTGTATACGATGGTATTGATGGTAAGGTTACAAAAGCCCTTCCTCACCAAGGTGTCTTCTTTCTTGTCCTAAATTTCAACGCCATCATCCGTTTTCACCACTTTCCCTCGCAATGGAAGTGCGCAGATGTTATGGTGCCAAAACCTGGTATGTAAGTAAGTAATTTGAAGTCATATAGACCTATTAGTTTGCTGCCAACATTCTCGAAAGTTTTCAAAAGAATTTTTCTTGGAAGATTGTTTGTTACCTTGGGTGGCAGCTGTGCTATTCCAAATCACCAGATTGGATTTAGACACGGGCTTGGCACCATGGAACAGGTTCATCGCATTGCTAATGCTATCCTGCAGGCTTTTGAGAGGAAAATGTACTTTTCGGCCGTGTTAATGTGCAGCAAGCCTTTGATCGTGTCTGGCACAACGGTCTACTATGGAAGACTAAATCTCTTCTCCCCGCGCAATATTTCTTCCTCATCAGATCATATCTTCTCAGTCGTACTTTTATGGTCGATGTCAAAGACAACAGGTCTTCTATCCGTAACATTAGAGCTGGTGTACCACAGGGCAGTGTCCTAGCTACCGTTCTCTACACGCTGTTTACTAGTGACATGCCAACTCCAACCGAAGAGAACACTCTAGCTGCCACTCACGCTGACGACACACTATTTTTAGCATGTGATGGTTCGTGCGATCTAGCTGCTGCCACCTCCCAAAGAATTCTTGACAAATTTGAATATTGGTCCCGACGATGGATAGGAAACAATTCCACAAAATCGCAGCACTGTTGCTTTACGTTGCGTACTAAACGCTGACCACCTGTAACGTTTTGCGGCATTCAAGTCCCTCAAAAACCTTCTGTCAAATACTTGTTCATGGTTTTGGATAGCCAATTGACGTGGTCTAAGCACATCAATGCTGTTACGGCCACATTCAAAAGTGAGCTGCAAAAACTTCGATGGCTCATTCGATCTGGTAGCTCTCTCAATCTGGCTGCCAGGGTTACGCTATATAGGGCCATCGTTATATCTTCCTACACCTATGGCATTCAGCTTTGGGGACCAGCTGCAAAGAGTACGATAAATCGCGTTTAGGTTATGCAGAATAAAGCTCTCCTGTACATCACGGGTGCTCCTTGGTACGTTAAGCGGACTTTAATACACATTGACATCCTTACAATTAATGAACAAATTAATCGCCATACCAGTCGTTATAATGATGCACTTGATGTGCATATCAATCCTCCTGCTGTGGCCCTTAGAACAAACTACTCCCCGTGAAGGCTGAAAAGGCTCCACCCCTTGGATCTATTACTTAGAGTAATATAGTAATATAGTTATATATACATATGTTCATATTTTAAACCTATTTGTTATTTTGTTTATTAATCTTTTTTGTATTTTGTAAATCCTAAATTCTCACAATCACTGTTATGCATCATATCCCTTGTAAGCATTCTTTAATGTTTGATTGGAATTATTAAATTATTAATCTAAAAAAAGGCAAGAGATATTATTCAAACAGAAGAACAAGACAAAATTATTATTGAAACACATAACACATAGAAATGAAAAGAAAAATCGAATACAGGTCCTAGAAAAGTATTTATTCCATGCCATGACTAAGAAAATCAAAAAGGTCACTAACATATATCTAATATGCAAAGAAAACAAATACAAAGCGAAGCAAATGGTCAAATAGAACGCTAATGGTGCAGATTATCCGAAATTATGAGATGCTTAAAGCAAGAACACCCCGACGAGAATTTCGATGAGTTAATAGAATATTATGTAAAAGAGTACAATCATTCTATTCATGCCGTCACGGGAAAGAAACAGTTGACTTGTTTTAGGGAAGACCCACATAATCCGATCCCGACAATAGAGAAAAATTGGGAAAGCTAACTACGAAAAATTAAAGGAAAAACAAGATAAAGATTTAAAATATCACAATAAAATAAAGGAGAAATTATTAATTACGAGGAAGGAAACAAACTTTATGTCAGGCAAAATAAGAGTTTAGGTACAAAACTTTCGAAAAGATATAAGGAGGAAATTGTTAAAGAGAATAAAAATTCTACAGTGACAACACAATCAAGGAAAATAGTCCATAAAGACCGTATAAGAAATTAATAAAACCATATCTTTTAGATTACTTCTTTTCCATTATCAACAACCTCGTAATCCCAAGATCAGTGGAAGTGTTAGAATATTCGTAGTCAGAATTTGCCACACTTGAAGACGGTATCGTTAAAATAGAAACCGGATACAGGATTTTTCACATCATAAATCTCACCGAATTCTCCATCATTATCACCAACATTCGAGATAACTTCATGAAAACCATCCCAACAGATCGCCCATTATTTTCATTTTTGAAGGAGGAATTAATCTCCCTAGAACAATCCATAAGCAAACCCAAAATTAAGGAAAAAAAATAACTAGATTTTATAAGTTCAACTTAGAAATAGATAGCAGGAGATCCAGACCATAATTATTTAATAACAATAATTGATGAATTTGAAGAAATAATAAGAAACAATAATGATCAAGTTGTAATAAATAAGAAAATAATTGAAAGAATTGAAAATATTACAGATGTCAGTAACTCAATATTAAAAACATTGCAATTAGTGAATAATTCAGAAATGCATTTATATTACAAAGTAAATTTAAAATTGTTATTGTCAGAGAAGAAGTAGAAAACATAAAAGAGCAATACATCTAACAAAGGCTAATATTATAAATACATTTATTCTATCCGATACTGAAATGTCAGATATAAATAATATCTTTACAAGTGAAAACATGCCGTTTGAAACCTTAAAAAAATCATTAAATTTCGCGAATATTAAAATCGTTGTAAAAAAGAATCAATAATTTATATTATAAATGTACCTAAAAAGGAAAAGAAATTTGCCAGTCTATAACATTTAAAAAGGAAAGAATTTAATCTAAAAATTACTATGAAAAAATATTAAAATGTAATGACGCATACTATGACATAAAACAATATTGTAAAAACATTAATAACTTAAAAAAAGGTGTTCGGTCGGGGGACCGCCGTCAAGAACGCAGTTCCTCCCGCCTTTTTACATATAAATTACAATGATTTTTTTGTGGCCTTAAACCTACGCTAATGTCTCACTTCGTGATGTGTAACTTAAAGTTACAATTCGGAGAACTGCAAGATTGTCCATTTTGTGATCCTTTACTTTACTTATGTAATGCTCTTTCGTTATGTTACGGTTTCAACTTGTCAACTTTTACTGTAAGCCAGTCAACTTTGTAAATCTCATCATATTGTATTATGGTAATTATTGGCTTATGGTAACTATAATAAGATGCGTATGCTTAAATGTTGTCCAAGTATCTTGAAAAAACAGCGTCAATGGTAGTACAGTAATTTGGTGCGAATTGCGCTGGATCATTATTAATATGTAAATCAAATGTATCTAATAAAAAGGATATTAATTCTTCGAATTATTATTTATTATTGAAGTTGTAGTTGAGTGGAAGTTTATGAAAATTTTGTTTGAGTAATTTATAACCTCCCTCGATTATTCAACAATGATTGATTAATGAGTAATATAATAACCTCAATCTTTTGATTTAGGGATATATAAATAGCTACAATAACAATTGAAAAATCGTTACCTATGTTACAAATAACTAAACAAATATCATCAACTGATCAGTGCTTAGTACTCAAATCATTAATGTTGGACAAAAGCGTTCCCATATTTTCTGTACAAATATGAGCCGCGTATTCAGTTCTACGATATATTGCGAGTACACCTGAACGAATATTTTGTCGTTTATAATAAGAAATGAAATTGAAATTATGATTAGCAATTTCTTCTTCATTTCTTACCCACGTTTCGAAAAGTAATAGTGGGTTCGAATTTTTAGTAACTGGATCCTAGAAATCTAAGGTATGTCTTTTCAAACTTTGGCTGTTAAAAATGAATAATGAAAGTTTTACGACTCATATCCAGTATAATTTTTTTCTGGTCTGCAACTTGTTTAACTATAATCTTTGAAATTTTTGCAGCAATTTCTCTGTTGATCTAGCTTGCTAAAATTTAAATTTCGTTGGATCATCTTGGTGTGTTACAATATACAAGTTTTCGTATGTGTTACTCGAGATAGCGCAACATAAACAAGTTCTTGCAAATAATATTTGCTGTACGCCTAAACTATTTCACCTAAATTTTCATCCTGTGGTTTATGTATTGTAATAGTCCAAATTAAAGGAAAATGCTTTCGAGTACCAATAATTTTCTTTTGTGATGCCAATGGGAATGTTCGCAGATCGTAGTTCAATAGGCACAGCAAGACTACTAACTCCATGTTTTTCTTGCTTTTCTTACAACCATTCGTTGTTGAACCACAAAACTGCGACCAAACTCTAACTACGATGTTGTTTGTATTAAAATCTAAATGAACTAATTTTCCTGTAGTACCATTACATAAGCCATCTTATATATGAATATTTGTTGTGATGAGATACAACATTCATTTAACAAAAATAATTGGGTATGGTATAACTGACTTTTTATGTAACTTTACTCTAAAATTAGCACTTTGTTCATGCTTTTTAGATCCTGTAATTAAATCAGTGGCTGTAGATATAATTTTGTCTTCGAATTGTTGTAGAACGTAAACATGCTCCTTTTTGAAAAATAGGCAAATCTCATTAGGGCACAATTTTTGAGTATCGGTTTTTTATAAAAAGCCTACTTTACTTAGTAAATTAGAAAATGCAGCATTAGCCCGTCTCTTGACTTAGTTGAGATGATAAAATTTGAGTTTTAGCCAAAGATGGAGTCCAACCATGTGACTTCTAATAGAGTTATACATTGGTGTTGCTTGTACCGGTGGTAGCTGCCACATATCTTCAATAAATATAATATCTATACCACCAACTTTTTCGTTATTATTATTTGTTATTTGTTTTAAACGTACGTAAATTTTCACTAAAACCTCTGAGCTGAAAATACTTATTTCATCGATGATATCTAAAAAGAGATATATACAAATGCGCTATTTCTGATAACAGAGACAATAGTTTTGAAGTTGAAATTCTAAGTGAGGAATGCATTTTTGTACTTTCCAATTGACATAGAAGCTTCACCAGTGGTTGCGTAAGTTATATAAAGGTGCTTGATGTGAAGTTTGTAAATGATAAATAATTTGCATCAATAAACGAAAGTCGCAAAAAAAAGTAAGGAAAAATATTTGTGAGTGTGGTTAACACTAACGAGCGCATGTAAAATATCATTCCATTGAAACCAAAGATGTTTCACAACGAAACGTCGTCACCTCGACTACCTCACTTCCCTTGCCCAAAAGAAATTTGTCTTTGCTGTCAAAGTAATATTATATTCGAAAATGCAAACTTATAGCTCACCTTCCCTTACATTAGCTATTAGATTATAATTTATAATTTATATGAAAGCATGTGCGAATCGAACAACATATATATATGAGCAGTTTTGCTTTTGGAAGCATACGCTTGAAATTGCGGGCAGTTGTCTTGCTGTTGTTACCGTTGTTGTTGTTGTTTCTGTTTGGTTTTGCGCTTTCTGCATGAGCACAACAAAAGAGTAAAACGGAATAGCAGCAAAAAATACAACAAAATACAACAACAACGTTGTTATGATTTTTGTTAATTTTTTGTCATTTCACTCCTACCACAAGCCGCATAAAGGAATTTCGATCCAAAATATGTAAGCAAGATAAAACTTTGGATATAATAAACGAAAATTGTATTGTAAACATTCTACAAGATAAATGTAGTTATATGCACAATTACAAACAATGATCATGTAAAAAACGTAGAAGAAATTCAAACCGGAATAATTTTGTTAAATGACTTTAAAGGGCAAATTTATATTGTAAAGAATACAAGAATTCTTAATGGTTCTTATTTGATTAAATTTTTTAACGAAACAATTAAGATCAATAACTATAAGTTCTCAACCAGCGAAATTGTAAAAATTAAACCGGCTTTAGTACAACACAGTAATTCAAAATCAGAATTTGAAGAGGTCCTCTCGCTTCAGCTAATAAAACAATAAAAATTTAAAATTATTGGGAAAATAAACTCCTTAAATAATATGGTTAAATCTAGCTTGTCTACCAACTTCGGTCTTTCGACCATCGTAATCATAATCATTGTAATCCTAATAGTTAAAAAGAAAAAATCCACTAAATTAGAATCCTGAATTAATATTAATCAGGAACCTTCGCAAGAAGCTAAACAGCTTCAAAACACTCATCTTTACCAAAAATTGTCAAACATAGGAGCATAAATCCCATATTTTTAAAACCTATCGAGGACGATTGGAATTTCGGAGGGAGGAGTTAACACCACCTTCTATAATGCATAATAATTTCCAACAGTTTTCATTGAAATACTTTTTGCTGACGACATGTCTGCATTCCATCCGTTCTCAACGGTAACGCGAGACCTCAATCAAGACAACGTGATCAAAGCGCTGCACGCGCTGACTCTTTGGCAAACACAGGCTTCATAGTTTGTAGGTCGATTCTAAGCAGTTAGTTTGTATGGAACTCTTGAAAAGCGCATAGCGCTTACCTTAAAAAAAACATTTTTTTTTAAACAAAATTTAATTGTTTAATTTATATTCGACATTAATTACGGTTGCTGTTGGATTTGAAGAAATCTATTGCCGAAGCCCACCAAACACTGTTATAAACTTAGGGCGATATGGCTCCGCCATATTATATATTAATGTTCGGTTTTGGTTTAAAAGTGTTAATTTTTATGTCAATGACACAGAACGCATTTCGTTGATAAGTTTTCAAAATGTACGGTTGTTTTAAAAGTAAACACTGTTTTAACAATAATCCCCCTAGTTAATCTACGATATCTATGTGTGTTCATGGCATGTTTATAAGTATAAGTATATAAAACTACGGGATCTCGATTACAATAAAAATATTTGTACACTCGGGCGAAATTTTAATTTAACTTGCCACAAACTCAAATATGAGAACTGAGATTTCTTTTCCCGTGCTAACAAGGAAACATTAGATGATTATAAACATCAGATTCAATCTGCATTTAACTAATAATAAAATACTACTTGCATTTGAATTGTATCCACCTTCTGGAATTATTAACTAACTTCTTAAAGGAGGAATTGAGTTGTAAAAACTCAGTTGGACTAGTAATTCTGGATGTAGCAGCAGCCTTCCATATTGTATAAGGGGTTAATCTACAAGTTAATACAAATTCAAATAACAACATATCTAGTAAAGCTAGTAAATATTCAGGGATGGCACAGAAAAAGAAAACTGATATGCACTGATCAAAATTCGCCGACAACACTGCAGTCTACAGTTCTTGTGAATCCTTTGTTGAAATTGTTACAGCTTTGCAAGAATCATTGGGTTCTCATGTGGAGTGCCACCTACCAAGCTACTCCATTGAATTAAACAATGAACATATCTCATTGGTAAAAGTATGTTGAGTTTTAATACATAATTATATATATTTGTTGGCGGCGTTTCCACAAGTAGTTCGGTAGTAGAAAAATTCGGTCACCAGCCACTTTCTGGCCTGAATTTGGCGTTTCAATGTTAACTGGTCATTCGCAAGTGCACTGTCAAGTCGACTAGTCGTCTCCTTTCGCTTTTCGAATTTAACAACACAAAAATCTAAATCAAGAGACAAGATAATCAATTGTTCTTATCTCAAGATGCCTGTTGAACGCAGTCCCCCGACAGCGGGCAGCTCGCAAAAACAAAATCATCCATCAAGGAACAGCATGAGCGTACCCCACGCTCAAACAGCTGTACGCATAAATAACAACAACGAATACCTTGGCACATCAACAAGCGGTTCAAACAACAGCATCAACATTAGTGACTCACACCAAGCCTCACTTATCATTAATTTCAAGAGAGCGCGTTCTTGCTCTTCCGCAATACATCAAACAGCTACACACTCACAAAGTGAAAACAATAACGGATCATCAATCCAAACAAACACAGCCTCTCGCTCTACCACTCAACTAACTGTCAGCTGTTCCATGGCAGCAGGTAATATGCAGCCTCTTTAATATTGCACAATGCGCTTCACCAACGACGCCAATCTCCTCGTTCCAACCAACAAAACACAAAAACAACCACAACGCAGACATCAGCTGCTATCTCATTACAACAACCACCACGTCATCTTTCTCAACTACAATGCCAATTGGCTCCCTCTCTTCGGCAACAACATTGATGAGAAAAAAGACATCAAACACGCAAGTACAAACTTCAACCAATCAAAGAGTCAAAAATAAAACGCAACCGTAGTAAGCTCTCTCCCAACAAAACTTCCGAACAAAATAGCAATAGTAAAAAAAGTAGGAAAACAACTCAAACACAAACGACAACACAAACAACACTGCAAAAGTACTGGCTGAGCGATCCTAATACAAATAACAGGTTCGAACTCCTCTCACAAGACGAAACGGCTGAAGACGGCAGTGGTACAGAAGCAAATTCTAATGCGCCAAATCAACCTCGACCACCTACTAAAATTCACAAGCCACTACCAATATACGTACAGGACGTAGAACAAATTAACGTACTAAACAAAGCTCTGACTAACACAATACAACAAAACTACATTTTAAAAACAATTAAAAACAACGAAGTATGCATACAGACAAATGACTCGTCGAACTACTCGGCGGTGGTTAAGATGCTCTGGGAAAACCAAACTAAATACTACACCTTTAAGCCGAAAGAGGAGCGGGGATTCAAGAAAGTACTTAGGAATATGCACTACGCCACTGATCTTGACGAACTTAAGAACGAGCTATCGGAACTAGGCCACGACGTTATTAATATACACAACGCACAACAAAAACTGACAAAGAAACCACTGCCGCTATTTTTCATTGAACCAAAAGCCAAAGCAAATAATAGAGAAATCTTTAATATTACAACACTCCTATGTACCAAAGTTATATTTGAGCCACCACACCATAAACGCATAATATAGCAATGCTCAAATTGTCAAAAATACGGCCACACGAGAAATTTCTGCACCAGAGACCCGATCTGCGTCAAATGCGCCGGCAAACACAAGACAATCGACTGCAAAATTGAAGCCAACGGTCAAATAAAATGTGCATTGTGCGGTGCTGCACACACTACAAACTACAAAGGTTGTGAGATATACAAGGCACTGAAAATAAAAAGATTTCCATCCAATAGAGAAACTAGCCACCAAGTTCAGGATGAGACAGTAGCAGTAGCTCCAATCGAGTCTCAAAACTTAAACAAAATTAAGACCGGATAGTATCGTACGCTCAAGTAGCTAAGGATAAGAATGACAACAGTAATGGACAAAAGAATAAGAAGGTACAACTCACGAATCCAACCAATGAATACATTAGTAGACGCATTGACATAAATACTGACATTACTGAGATGAAAGACCTGATGAAACAATTGTTTCAACAAGTCACAAATATGAGAAACGTCATAACAATTCTCATATCGAAGATGGACTAACAAAATGAAAACTAAATTAAGGATCATAACTTGGCATGCAAACGGACTGAGAAACCATATTGACGAACTTCAAATACTTCTTCATGATAACAGCATTGATATAGCCCTAATCTCGGAGACACATTGCACAAACAAACACTTCATACAAGTTAGAGGGTAGAAAGTGTATACCACAAACCACCCCGATGGCACAACGCACGGTGGAACAGCCATAATTATTAAGCACTGCATAAAGCACGACGAGCTTGAGCCTTCTCAGCATAACTACATACAAGCGACGAACATTCAAATTAATGATCTTGTAGGACCACTCATAAAATCTGCTGTCCCACCAAAACATAATATGTTAGCCCACCAAAACATATTATTACAGACACAGAATATAAGAATTTCCTCAACTCTCTTGGACAACGCTTCACTGCAGCCGGTGATTACAACGCGAAACACACTATGTAGGGATCGAAGCTAACGAACAAAAAAGGCAAAAATCTCCTCAGCGCTATGCAGTTCACAAACTCTAAACACTTGAGTACACGCGAACCAACTAATTGGCCAACAGACATTAATAAAACTCCGGACTTGATATATTTTTTCATCCCAAAAAACCTGGACATTAGGAAATGTAAAATCTTATCACGATTCGAACTCTCGTCAGACCACAACCCTATAAAATTAATATATGACACGCACGTCACGCCTACACATGCAAACAGACTTCTGTACAACAACAGAACTGACTGGCATACTTATAAGGAATACATTGACATTAATTTAATGACCGACATCCCTCTTAAATCATATGAGGACATCGAGTCAGCAATAGTGTTCCTAAATGACACCATTATGAAAGCAGTCATACAATCGACACCAAAAAAGAAGCAGCAAAATTGGACATTCTGCACACAACCTCAACTGCGACGACTATTAAATAAAAAATGTATACTACGAAAAACCTGGTCAACCACACAATCTCATGACACAAAAAGACAGTACAACAAGGCAACAAAAAAGGTTAAAAAAATGGTTCAGGTATTAAACAATTAACATCAAATCTCAAGAGCTTAACGCCCAAGAGTAAAACGGACTACTCTTTATGGAAAGCTACTAAAGGATGGACAAATAAAAGTAATTATCAGGCTCCTCTAAAAATGGACGAACTTGGACAAAGCTAAAGTATTAGCGGACTATTTCGAAAGGGTTTTTACAGAAGTCGCCACCATCTCAAATGATCCACAGCTGAACACAGATATTAGCAGAGGTTCAGAACATCGAAAATATGAAAAGACCACCATAAGATAAATAAGAAAATGTATTAATAATGACATAAATTAAAAAAAGTTACTGGATATGACAAAATAAATGGGAAACTCCTAAGAGAACTACCTGTAAAAGCTATAGAATATCTAAGAAACATCTTTAACGCTATGTTCAGACTAAACTATTTTCCGAGAGTCTGGAAAGCAGCTGAGATTACTGCGATTCCGAAACCAGGCAAAGACGCATTAAAAGCAGAGTCCTATAGACCAATCAGTCTACTCCCTGTGATTTCAAAAGTGTTCGAGAAGATATTAAGAAGTAGACTATTGCAACTACTAGAACGCAGACACCCCATTCCAAATCACAAATCTGGTTTTCGAAGAAGTAACTCAACCATATAACAAGTGCACAGAGTTATGCAAAAATTCTAAACAACATTGACGATAATAATTTTTGTATTGGGCTCTTCTTGGACGTGGAAAAAGCTTTTGACAAGGTTTGGCATAAAGGACTCAAATGGAAACTTAACAATGTATTCCCTCAAAACCTATCCCATCTATTAACATCATATATCAAAGGTAGATACTCCTAAATAAAATACTCAGACGAATACTCAACCCTTAGAGAAATAAAGTCGGGAGTTCCACAGGGAAGTGTGCTAGGACCATTATTTTAACCCTATACACAGCAGATATACCATAACCCACTTACAATGCGCCGCTTGCAACTTTCGCCGATGACATAATACTCCTAAGTGCTCATAGAAACATAAATACTGCCACATCCATGTTGCAAGTATACTTTGTTAAACACTTGACTGGCTTAGAAAGTGGCATATTAAAATAAACAAAAACCAAACAGTACAAGTTATATACACTACTAAGACTAGATTCACACCAATCCATATAAATATTGACGGAGACAACGTAACCATTCAAAAAGAAGCCAAGTACTTAGGATTATATATTGACAGTAAACTAAATTGGAAATACCATATACAAAAAAAGGGTGACGAAATAAAAATTAAAGTAAGACAACTGCACTGGCTGCTCAAACCAAATACAAACATTTCACTTGAAAACAAGCTCCTAATCTATAAGACAATTATTAATCCAATTTAGAAATATGGAGCCGAAATATGGGGAGTTGCCAAAAAATCAAATATAAAGTTAATCCAGAGGCAACAATCAAAAATTATTCGCACCATCACAAAAGCCCAATGGTATATCACCAACACGGACCTTCATCGAGACCTAAGAATTGCGACAGTAGATGATGAAATAATCAATTTAAGCAGAAAATACCAAACCAAACTTTCCCAGCATTCGAACGATGGTTTGAATAAATTACCATTAGATGAACTAACTCGGCAACGTAGGCTAAAAAGGGTGAGACCAGTGGACCTCACATGACACATTACTTCATTACATTACTTACTCATTGTTAAGTGGTGTTATCTTTAATTGTTTATTTATTGTTAAAATACATGTACTGTTTAATTCCAGTCACAACAAGACTTTACAAACTGATTGTAAAATTGAAATTCACCCACTTGTCCTAAATATTAATCTGTACACTATTAGATTTATTTTTCTATAATAGACAATGTACTCTTCTTTTGGGAAAATAAAAAAAAAAATTTATTTGCCAACAGAAATGCATACCCAGTGAAAGATCTGCGGTCATCAAGACTCGCTCCTCAGTCTGCATCAGCGTATCCGGTCAGATCTTCACCCCTCCTACTGTACACCAGGCCGAATTTTTCCGTGCCTTTCAAGTAACGCAGTACTCGTTTTGCAGCTTCCCAATGCTGCTTGCCGTAATTTGAGTTGTATTGACTTAGCAGAGTTACTACGTGTGCGATATCAGTACGAGTTGATACCGCCAGCCACATCAACGCGCCCACCAGGCTTTGGTAGGGAACATTCTGCATCCCTTCAGGTTCAGCCTTTGTCTTTCTACTCATCTCGGACGATAACTTTTGACTCGTGTTGATTGGGGTGCTCCCTGTCTTACAGTTTTCCATGTTGAACTGTTTCAATATACCTTTGACGTACTTGATCAGTGACATTGAAAACTGACCTTTCGCTCTGTTTTGTTGGAACTCAACACCCAAACAATATGAAATTCTCCCTAGGTCTTTTATTTCGAACGTTTTTGACAACTCTCCTTTTAAGCGTCGTAGGGCCTTCTCATCATTTGATGCAACTATGAGGTCGTCCACATATAACGAAACAATGATGATCTTTGTGTTATCTTTTCGGAAATACATGCAAGAGTCGGCTGCTTATGGCTTCAAGTTCATTTCTTTTAGTTTATTGTCTTGTACCATTGGCGACTACTTTGTTTTAAGCCGTGTAAGGCTTTCTTTAATTTGCAGACTTAATCTTGGCCGTATTGGTGTCGTTCTCTTACGTTGAGAACCACCTGGAATTCTGGTGGAGGTCTTATGTAAATCTCCTCTTGTATGTCACCATTTAAATATGCGCTGTTGAAGTCTAATTGATACACGTCCAAGTCAAGTTCCACCGCGAGTGCTATTAGAGTTCTTATTGATCCCATTCGACCCATGGGTGGGAAAGTTTTGTTGTAGTTGATACCTTTACGTTGAGTAACCCCCTTTGCCACCAATCGAGTTTTACGGCATTCCAACTCGTCACTCTGCTTACTCTTGGTTCGGAGTACCCACTTTGTTTCAATAATGTTCTTTCCTTCTGGACTTTTCACGATATCCCAAGTACCATTTTTCTGTAGGTCGTCGTATTCTTTGATCAAGGCTTCTTTCCACTCGGATGTATTTTGACCTGTTAGGGCTGCGTTTGCTGTGAGTGGATCATCTGCGCTGGTAAATGACACACTTTCAAAAAACTCTTCTTCAGTTTCACATTCGCTCTCATTTTTGATTGTGTCGTTTGTTGTAGTGTTTGCTTGGTTGTAAATCAACTTAGGAATGCATGGTCTACCTGTTTTTAATTTTCTTGGCCTTCCCGGTGCGCGACTTACAATTGGTTTCTGAGTGTCGTCTTCTTCGTCGTGTGATTCAGTTTCATCCTGGTCCTTTTGGTCATCAATTTTGTTGACGTAAGGGTGCTCACACTATTTCAATGCCGTCCTGCTGTTCTGTGAATTCCTCAAATTTGTCATCACTGCCAAATAGTTTAGTAAATATGACGTCTCGACTCTTGATAACAGTTCTTGCAGTTGTGTCATATAATCTATATGCTTTGGCGTTGTCACAGTATCCGATAAAAACACAACGCTTTGACTTTGGGCTGAACTTTCCCTTATATGGCTTATCGAGTGAGTATGCGATTTGCCCAAAAGTCCGAAAATGTTTAACGTTTGGTATTTGTTTTTGCCACAATTTAAACGGTGTTTCGCCACATAGGCTCTTGGACGTATATCTGTTTCGAATATAATTTGCAGTATTTACTGCTTCGGCCCAATAACTCGGTGGTAATTTCGCTTGCAGCATCATACAACGAGCCATTTCCACTAGGGTACGGTTCTTGCGCTCAGCGATGCCAATTTGTTGCGGAGTGTATTCCACTGAGTACTGATGCTTGATTCCCTCTGAGATGAAGAATCTTTTAAATTCGTTGTTTGTGTACTCTGTGCCGTTGTCAGACCTTAAATTTTTTAACTTCTTACCGGTTCTGCGCTCTGCATAATTTTTGAACTCCTTCAACTTTCTCAGGACTTCGCTTTTACTTTTGATTGTGTATAGCTCATACCATTTGGAGTAATCGTCTATAAAAGTTATAAAATAACTGCTACGCCTATTACTACTGACGCCCATTGGTCCATACGTTCGTTTAGGTGTCCTAAGCGTTCATGCCATTCCTTGATATTATTTTGTTTGCTAACTGCTGCATAACTATATTCGATTACGTAGTAGAGGTCTCTTTTGCGGTGTGCACTAAATACAGTTTGGTCGTTTGAGTTTTTTATTTCCGCCTTGTCTCTTTTGAATAATATGCTGTACCCATGGTCACATATTTGTGCGACCGATAGAAGGTTATCTCGCAGGTTAGGCACGTATAGTGCATTCTTCAGGTTAACGGAAAACCCCTCGCTTGATTTGAATGGCAGTATTCCACTTCCTTCTATTTCTGCAGATTCTCCGTTAGCTAAGCACAATTGTAAGCATTTTGGTGTTTCGATTTTTTCAAATCTCTCCTTTTGTGAACACATATGTGACGATGCTCCAGAGTCAAGACACCATCCTTTAATTTCACTGTTGATGAAGTTCGCTGTTTGAGCATACATACTTTGGTTCTGGTCGGTCTCTTTCTGGTTCTTCGGGTTTCTCATATTGTTGGTAAACTTCCTTGACCTACATTCTGCTGCTTTGTGGCCGATTTTACCATTCCTGTGGTAAAAACATTTAAAATTTGTTTTCTTCTTTGGCCCGTTACCGTTCGATTTCCATTTTTGTCCTATAGTGCTGCAGATGACGCTTCGTTCTTATTTCTAAATCTTTAATGATATTCATCTAACAGCTTGATCTTTAATTCTTCAATTCAACTCTTCAATTCGAAAAGCTATGACATGGCTAATATAAAATCTGCTTTTGTTTTTGCATCCTCATTTTTCCATTTCGGATCTTCAGTTTTTATGCATGCATTTTTATGATGGTACCATCAACATATTTCAACAGGTCGTTCTTCACCAATATCGCCTGTATTTGTATTTTCTATATGTCGAACTCATCTTTGCCCAATGGCTCTATTCGAACACTCGTCGCGGTCATTTTTACACTCTTAATGATTTGCGCTTTAGTTTTTGTACACGTATTTTTGTTTTCTTTTCTTTGGCAGCAACTTAATGTCTCCTCCGTTAGTTGTAATTAATACTCCTTTGCATTTCCCGTTGCGCAGTGGAAGCGTGCTGGGCCCATGACCTGTTGAGTTTTAATATATAATTATGTATATTTGTTGGCGGCGTCTCCACAAGTAGTTTTTGTCGTCGAATACTCATTCGGGCAGGAGTTACCAGATGTCTAGAAATCTTTGCCAGATGCCCATTCCAACAAAGTATTACATGGCTTGGCATTTATTTGGATAAAATATTTGTTTTAAGGAGCATATAAGTATTGACAAAGTAAATAAAACAATGCGTTATCTATATCCCATCATAATCCGCAGATCCGCGCTATGACAAAAAGCAAGCTATTCATTTACAAAACCATTTTCACTCCCATTATATATACTATATGGTTAAGAAGGTTGGGGTAAAATGCACAAAAAAAAACTGTAAATTTCTAAAAATAAAATACTTAAAATGATGACTAAGATTCCAGTCCATCCCGAAACGAACGTTCAAATGATCCGTGAATAACAAGTTAGGAATAAAACGAATTTTAACAATAAAAAGTTTCATATTTTGGAATAATTATATTGTTCAGTAGTTTGATTGCTAACTTTATTGCTAGTATTATTAAGTACTGATCGCTTCTTAGCGCTACAAATAGTTTTTCTTGAATATTTGTTGGATTAAGCAAAAATAAAACATATATAAGTAATTAGAATTACAACAGAACAGTAAAATCACCAGCTTCTGTGAAACTCTAAATTTTTGAGGAAGCATGACTGATGGATATATTGAATGTATGCTTGGCTAAAGGAATTCAAGAATTTAAAAGGAGTAAAGTAATCAGGCCTTCGAGATTGCAAACAAAATCTTTTTGCTTTTATATGAGAAGGTGGGCATATTCTGATTGTACGAGTGGGCGAGAGAGTATCACAGGCAAATGTTCCATTTGCAGAGAAGCAGCCGATTTGGTTGCCTGGTTGTAGTTAGATCTATTATCGTACGACAAAAGTATTGGATTATTATTTGCAGGAATCTGACGTGCATGGCAGTTAGGAGCTGGGTCGCTTGTTTCCAGCGCCAAGGTTGACGACGAAGATAATAAACCAGCGTTGCCATCGTCATCTGAAAGTATATCTGTGCGTCTTTGTACGCTCCGTCACTAAGGCTAGCCACTTGTAGCTAATCTCAGACCTCAGCACGGCCGCCTTCATTGAAACGTTGCGGTGGTTTTCGCCAGACGAGGACTATCGACCGATACATACTGTGATAATAGAACGAACTTAGGTGGTGCGTCCCGTTAGTTGAAGGAATGTGCAAACAAATTGTTCGCTGAGATGCCCAAAACACTATAATCGATCAGTGTAGCAGTTGAATAGCAAACTTTAAGTTTATTTGGTCTAGTTCACTTTGCTGGCTTTTGGAGAGCGGAGGTAAGGATAGACTGTGTTAACTGCACATCATTAACCTACGAGGAAATGGGGACATAAATTATTTGGGTAGGGGCATTATGAATTCGAGGCTATTACATCCTCTTTCATAAGATGCCAACGATTATAACGTATTAACAACAGCTCACTGAATTTGATAGTAGAGCCATTTAACAACGCCGAGACCAAACTAGTTAACCGCTGGAAACGCATTCTACTAGTACACATCGCACTTTGACCACGTCAATGGAGTATTTGACCTCACTGTAAGTCTATGCTAAATGGTCAACACTGCATCCGAAGTTAAATAGGGGGACTGTGGTACTGATGGTGAAAGGTAATGCACCCCCTGGCTATGGGGCCCTGGCAGCGTATATATTTTCATCCTGGATTCAATCGTCTCGTTCGTGTCGTCACGACTGGCACTGCTTCTGAGGTCGTAAATAAGCAAAGTGTACAAATTGTGTCCACTTCGAATTGAACCATAGATGCCAAAAAAGCGTCCAACATAATGCGGCCATATGGCAAATACAGTATATACAAATAAATCGGCATGAATTTCATAATTAAATTTTCCCGGTCATTTTTCTAATCGATCCAGTGAAATATGCTCTCTTTAGTGTAAGAGAAAAGAAATGTAATCGGATTTATCTAACACACATACACAGATATAGAAATTAGTTTAAAGTTTTCTGAAATTCATAGGTTTTTACCGCGGACTTGTTTTTGGCGACCCGGGCTAACAACCCGAATAAGAAGACAACAATAATACTAAAAACCAAAATTGGAAGAGAGGCTCGGTCTCTGTAAATGATTTATTTATTTTTTTTCCCCCTTTATATTTAATTTTTCTGTTATTATTAGAACAACTTCAATTAAATTGTATATACAAAAATTAACAAAACAATTTAAATAATAAGTGGGGATATAGTATTGTGTATTAAAATGATCTATTACGGAGGTCGGAAGGGTGCGATCTTCTCAGCCGTCTCGCCACCCTAACTCCTCCCATTCTGCGTCGTTTTAGAAGGCGCCTTGCTAGTTTATTTGGATGACTTTTAAACTTCTCTATATATTTTTTGGCCTGACGATTTATCACCCGCCGCAACTCGGAGTCAGATAGAATTGAGTCATCTCAGTTGTCATCATCAACAGTTGAGTCAACACAGTTGCTAACTCGCACCAAGGGCATAGAAGAGGATCGAAAAAAGAGGAATTTTTATTCCCGCACGCACCCCACTACACATCGTAGCCAACAAGTCAATTTTCGCTTGTCGTATCAAATGTATCTAAGGTCAGGCCCCGAGCTTGTGTTTCGTTGTTGAGTTCAAGTTTGCGTGTACGCAAAAAGTATACATGATCATATACTCAGGCATATATTTTTACTTTGTCTTCCCTTATGTTCGGAAAATAAGAAAATAAAACAAATGTTACACGCTTTGTTGTTGCGTGGTCAAAGGCCAAATTTCTTTGTCTTTCCTGATATTCGCAATGAGGAGCTGGTTTGATTTCATTTTTACATAGGACACTTGCAGTTTCTTCTTCTGTTTGCCTGGTAGTAAAGGTAGAATTAGCGGTATTCAACTTCGATTTTTTGACATACATAGCGCAAAATATGCATTTTAAATCAATTTTAGTTATTTATTGAGTTATTTATTTCTTTATTTCTAACAGCCCGAACGAATAATGAATTTTATTCATTAAAAGTCCCACCAAAACCAATTGCAATAAAAAAATCTTGTTCCTCCTTCATTAAAACTCTCGCCAAACCTATACATGTTCCTTTTTCGCTATCATACCCACAACAATATCAATACAGTCAGAATCAAAATCTGTGACGGCAAATAAAACAAACAAAACAAAGGTGATATACAGAAATTCCATTTCAAGCTAATTCGCGCCAAGAATTCGCGTTCAGTAATTAGCAGAATGACGTTGCTGAACTGCGGCCTGCGCTGCTACTTCGATGTTAATAGCAGACAAATAACATATTCTTATAGCTTCTACTTATACTTTCTTTCAAAAAGCTTTTAAAAGAAATGTAACCTCTACATGAATGAATACACTTTGAGTAATTCCACAAGGATAAGAAACTAACGTTGACTATACTTACTTTTATTTTTATAATTTTTAATATTTTAATATAATACTACAATAGGACATCAGCCTGGAGGACTTCGTTGCCCTGGCTATAAAAGTCTTGTAATTTAGGATTAATTCTCAACTACAATAAAATAAAATCAAAATAAAATAGTAAAATAAAACACAAGCTTTCAAATACAGGGGTACTTTAATATAGATTTTTTTCCATTCATATTCAATAACTTAACTTTAACTTTAATAAAGAACACGCAAAAGTACATTGAAATATACAGTAAAAAGTGTTAGCATTTTTTAGTTAGTGTAATCGAATTGTTACCAAGCTCTTCCTTGTAAAGGTAAATATCCACCACACTGCTGCTGATGACCATTCGATATGAAGTTATTTTGAGTTCGATACGCCATTGCTAAACTGTTTGACATTATGGAGTTATTACAGGGTTGCTGCAACATTTGAGTAGTGTGACTAGTTACAGTTCCACTATAACCAGCTATAAGTGATGAGGAAGTGTCAGGAGAATGCGCATTTGAAGCATCACTTGTTATAAGATTTAAGCTTAAGCCGTTTGCTATGCTGGTTGATGCAGTTGATGAACCACTGTTTGGTAATATACTGGAGTTCCCGTTGCCGGCATTTGTATTAACTGGCTGCTGTGTGGATGGCTGTGCTGATCCATTGCCACCAGAACATGGCTTACCATCTTTTACCAATACTGGAACTGCCACTCTCCTTGGTGAACTCGAAGTCTATAATAGAAACAAAAAAAATTATATATATTATAATAGAAATGATTTAACCGAAACGTATATCAATAAAATGGAATTATATTTATACCAATATGCCAATATATATATGTAAATATATATATATATATATATATATATATATGTACATATTGCAACGCTAAGCTGATTTAATGCACTTGAAGCATCACCCTGGATCGCACTAACAAGGATCTATCAAACAATAAAAATTCTATCCTCTTTCTATTCGAGCTTTCAACGCGTACCTACGCAAACTGTCAATCGCGAAATACTTTACATCTCTTAACATTTCTTAAACCGTTAAAATTACGACACTTCCACCCGGGTCTTTTTTTTAAAATCCTACATTAATACAGAATGAAGTAGTCATTATAGTTTCCTTTGAAAATAAAATAAATAAAATTAAATAAAACATCTCAGTGTATCCACGTATGCACGTTCTTGAATTGGCGCAAGATTCCAGAAATTGAAATCTTTTTTTAAAGTTTAAAATGTGTTTAAAGTGAAATTTTATAAATATGTATCCACATGTGCTGGCCACTGTATATATACGTAACATACATTCTTATTTGTACTTGCTGGGAAAGTGTTAGAAATGCACATTTTTCTTCTTTCGAATGCAGCCAAGTTCATGCTAATCGATCGACACGTTACAACATAACAACAGTTCTTGTGGTTATGAAAACATAATGGTAAACATTAAATATTGTTTTTTTCATGAAAGCATGAAGTCAAATCGTGGTGACTGGAAAAAGCGGGTTAAAAAATCTGTGAGATGATTATTTTCTGTTTTATATAAATTATGTATAATTTTGTTAATAAGGCACTTGCTAGGAAAGGTATACATGATATTTACTTTATTTCCTTTTATTTTGCAGTTGATTTGTCAATCGAACACCCTACCACATATATATTTCTTTTAACCAATTTAATATGCCGGTAATCGAATATCATACAGTTTTAAACTACTTAAAAACCTTAAAACTACCCTTTTTAGCTGGTCCGGTTGGTATACCTAGTTTCTATTCTAAAGCTGTTTGCTGATGCTTTGCATAGACCAATCTGCAAACTGTTTGACATTTCCTTGAATACATCTATCTTACCAAGTACTTAGAAATAATCTTACATCATTCCTCTCCACAAAAAGGGTAGTAAAGCGTATATTTCAAATTACAGAGGAATAACTAAGCTGTGTGCGATTCCGAAGTTATTTAAACATATTATTACCGATCAGATTCAGAATTTCGTTTTTCCTTTGTTGAGCACTCTTCAACATGGCTTTACTAAAAAGCGGTCAACTACGACCAATTTACTAGAATTTACTTCTCTATTTAATCTTAGTTTTTCTCAACAGCGCCAAATGTACGTTGTATACCCTCATTTCCGTAAGAGCTTCGACAGTGTTTGCCAGTCCTTACTTCTTCATAAACTGGATACATTTGGTATTCCACCCAACCAGGTCAGTTGGATTACTTTCTACCTAATGTCGAGAACTCAAAACGGTTTGTTTAAAACAGCCATATCCGAGACTATTCGTGTAACTTCCGGTTTCCCTCAAGGTAGTCGCCTTGGTTCGTTGATATTCAATATTGTTATAAACGATTTGCCAGTTGCCATTAAACATTCTCATGCGTTGATGTACGCTGACGATGTGAAACTATGTAGGCCTATTTTATTTTCCATCTCTATAAAGTTTCTTCAAGATGACCTTGAGTCTTTATCTCGTTATTGCTCTAAAAACTTTCTTTCACTAAATTGTACAATATACGATGCCGTTCTATCGTAAAAGTATGATTGTAAATAGTTATCGTATCAACTATCACACACTAGAACGTATTTCATTTATATATTGATGGACCCAAAGCTGCATTTGGGAAGCCAAATTTTCTCATCCGCCAATAAGTTCAAAGGTATGTTAGGATACATTTAATGTTGGTCTAAAGAGTTTAATGAACCTTATACCACTAAATTGCACATCATTAGTTAGACCTCTAATGGAATATGCATCTCGTGTATGGGACTCCAGCCCCATTAAAACAGTACAAAAACCATTCTTACTGTTTACACTACTTACCTGCACTGGGATCCAAATGCCCACCTTCCATCCTACCGATGACGCCTAAAGCTTATCCAACTACCTACGTTGGCCAGTCGTACAAAAATTCTCTGTGTGATGTTTCTACATAATTTAATTGTTGGTAGTATTTATTCTCCTTTTTTGATTGGTAACATAAATTTTAATGTTCCTTCTCGGGTTACTAGAGGTTGTGTTCCTATATATATAGGTTTCTGCAGAACTACTTATCTGCTGCATGATCCATTTCGTGTCTTATGTCGATCATACAATTTACACTATAACCTGGTATCCATCTCTAAATCTTCTGATAATCTAAAATCTATTCTATTATCTTATCTCAACTCATAATAACTAATGTTATCTCCGATAAATTTACAGTTCTCACACATGTAACGTCATTAAATTCAGGTCACGGACAGTAATGCATATAACCCGAATAAATTGGCAGTGAATTTTACTTCTATAATCTAAAGGAAGAGAGAGCGTGTAGGATTGTCATGAGAGGTCTGCGTCGTACTACGGCGACTGATCAGATTTAAAATAGCCAGATCAAACTGGGCCATTAAGTCAGGCATATGAATAAACCCGATTAAAGGGTTGTCAAGGTTTGACACAGACCTGTCGCCCACAGGTAGCAGACCAAACGGTTGAAATCCACGAAATGTCCTGACACGGAAAATTCAATGCAAAATTGGCCAAAAATTTCCCTGTAACCGAAAGGTGTTCTTGATAAAGCTGTACAATGAGATGATGCATATATAGGACCTGCCTACCCTGTGGAAGTGCTTATTAGTGGTAATGAATAACAAACCTGGTAAGCCAGAGATTTTGTCGTTAGACTATCAGCTGCCCGGCACTGTTCGGGAGTTGTGTAGAATGAACATGTAAACATAATACTTGTTTACTTCCGTTGAGCGATTTTTGATTCAGAAAAATCCTATGAGTTGTCGTCATCAACATACTATTCAAAGAATTGCATGAATTCTTAAGAGGAAGAATATATGCTCTTTTGTATAAATAATAATTCCGTTGGGTTTTGTTGCTGGAAACTGTACACTCTCTCATGTTGTACGCACTGGAAAAGCTGATTCGCGGTGCAAACACTGAATAGCAAGAGAAACATAAATACAGAAATATATGAGCAACGAAATACACTGCACTTTTGTTCCCACGATCCGGTGAGCATCATATACAAAAAGGAGAGAAAGAAGAGAGTAATATTCTTGTGAGTACTCAATACAACAATAACAAGATCAAAAGAAAATTTAAGAAGCAGAAAAGCATAAACAACGAAAAACGTCGGAATTCTTTTCTGTGGGCCTCGCAGTGGTTTTGCAACGACTTAATCCTAAAGAGGGAAATATCATCGGAGTGTTGTAGGGGCACACTTACTAGGCATAGTATTGGTAAACGGAAACAAAAATATTATATCCGTGACCGAATCGTAAACCCTAGCGCTGCAGGGTAGATGAATTGAATTTGAACCAAAAATAACAAAAAAAAAAAAAACACAAACAAAACACTATCGCTGTGGAGCGAATAACAAAACAAAAAAAAAATAATAATAATAATAATAACAAATATTAAGAGCTTGAGTTAATTCTGGTAATTTTTTTAATGCAAAAGTAATTTATTGAAAAAATTGGTACAATATATATTGTTCGAAATATTTTCCATTATTGTTTACAACCTTTGGGGCCACATGGCAATACGGCGTCGAAAGAGCGATCGTGGTTCGGCAGCGATCCAATCATCGATCCATTTTCGTACATCCTCAGCATTTCGAACCGTAAATCGATCAAGCTATGCTGCATGGATCTAAATAAGTGGTATTCAGAAGGCGCTATGTGTGTCTATGTGGATGGCTCTCTTGGGTTAACCCATGACTTTTTGCGCTTGGAATTGGGATGGATTGGGATTGGTATGTTACAGTAGATCCACTTTTCATCGCCGATAACCATACACCACAGAAAACTATTCTTTTTTTGCCTAGCAAGCAATGACACAATGATGTTGAGGCGGTTTGAAATCGAAATTTCACTCAATTCGTATAGTAACCATTTTTCCTGCTTTTGGATCTTTCCCATCGCATGTTAACGTCTAGAAACAGTTGATTCAACAACTGCTAAGCTGTCTGTAAGCTGCTTTATAGTTTAAGCTGTGTCTTCGTCCCATAAGTCTTGCAGTTCATTATCCTCAAACTTTTTTGGTGCTCCAGTCCTTTCATTGTCATTGACATCAAAATCACCACTTCTAAATTGTTGTATCGTATATGTTTGTAATAAGAATATAATAAATCCGAGAAATTTCTAGTTCAAAATAACAAAAAATCACGATGTAATGGTCTGAACATTATATCTAGCAAGATGTTTCTTTGGAGGACAAGGAACGCTTTATAGTATTAAAGCGCCTTTGGACTCAGTCAACCTCTGGTCTATAGCAAAATCGAAGTACCATAACGGACGAAGATTTCAGCGCCTCTCTTGCAAGATGCAAGCCTGTCACCACTGAACATACCAACATTTACTGGAGCAAATTGTAAGTACCCTGTTGATTCAGAGACATTTTATTAGTATTTTTTAGTGCTTTGGTAATCTGACACATTTCGGTGCAAACAGTTTTCTTTTTGAACTAAGAAGAAGAAGAATAAGGAAAAAGTTGTGAAATTGAGATGCGATTCAGTTTTGTGTAATAAAGGTCAAATAAATACGGTGCTCATTGTTAGACATGGTTTTTCAGCAAGTACGGTTTTCTCGACACGCCCCAGCACCTAAGAAATTTAATGCAAGGTTAAGAAAACGCTGTTAACTTCAAAATTTTGGTGCCCAAGGGCAAGGAGCGTTCAGGTCATTCCTAAAAATTAGCAAGTTAGCGAGTCAAACGGCCAAGAATCGCGCGGTCTCATCGACAATGCTTCGGCACTATATAACTTCTTATAATTAATTGGTAAAGACATCAAAGTAGAGATGTCGCGATTGCGCCCGATCACATCACACTCTGTTACCTCATGACACTACTGATCAAACCAATTAGTTCATGGCAGCAGCGCCGCAATCTAATATTACGCCGGATGAAAAGTCCGTTGTCGTTCACACTCACGTGGAGAGATCCCCAGATTAAATTATTTTAGCTGCCGCTATGATACTTATCATAGACGCTTCAGGTGATCACAAGGTGGGTCGTGATCTTCTGGATTCGTGCCCACAGATGAACCTTATTTCAGAGAGATTTGCGCAATCGTTTCACATTTCACGAACGAAGCATAGCATACAGATTCATATAAATGGCGAGATGCAAACGAACAATAGCTATCGTCGATATTAACTTGGAAGCTTCCAACCAAGCAGAGATAGCTGGTGAAAAATTGTATGACTCGCGTCGTATAGATTTACTATTTGTACACTACACACCGGAACAACGCTAACGTGAGGACATTTCCTACAGACTGTTTGACAAGAAGCTGGGGATAGAGTCGTCGTTCGATTGACACTTAAGGATGAACCGAAATTCTTAAGTTCGTTGTAAAAGACGGCCCGAAGATTTTAAGCTCTCGAACGTCGCTTATGCCATACACCTGATTTGAAGTAGCGTGTCTTCCTGAGGAGTTCATTCAGGACTTTTAGAAGCTTGGACACATGGGTTTGGTACCAACACCGAAGCTGGACGAACCCCCTTATTATATACGACATCATTGTGTGCTGAAGCCGAAGAGTACTTCAACCAAGTTAAGAGTTGTATTTGACACATCCTGTCAGACGTCATCACGTAAATCGTTAAACGACTTTCTCATTGTTGAACACACTGTACAAACCGATTAATATACACTACTACTACGATTTCGAATGTATCACTATGATATTACGGCAGACCTTGCAAAAATGTTTAGACAGATCCAAGACCGCAGCTTAGAATGCATATTTTGGAAGGACTCCCCGGAGAAACCACTAAGCATTTATGCATTGAATGCTGTCATCTATGGAACTGCTTCGGCATCAAATTTAACTGTAGGCAGTATGCATTTTCTGGCGGGCTGACAAGCGGAAAAAATTGGTGCGGAAATAATAAAATCATAATTTTAGGTTGATGACTAACTTTGTTTAGCGGACACTAGTGAACAACTTAGCCATATCAAGTTTGAATTCATCGAAATTCTTCTTAGTGGAATATTTGGGCTTACTAACGATGAGGAGTTTGTGGATGACCCACTAGCGCAGGATTTGAATTTAGAAGATAAAAATATCACTAGTACATTGGGTTTGACATGGGATCAAGTAGTCTTCAAAATTGGTTTTACACCAAAACGTTTTTCGAGGGCATAACTAAGGGAACCATACTTTCGATTGCATCATCACTATTTAAACTATTAGGTGTGGTCTCGCCCATTACTATTGTCGCGAAAATTATATTGCATGAATTGTGTCTACAAAAACTATAGTGCAATGAATCGGTCTCTCAATTCCTTTATCTCTCATGGAAGGCGTTTGTATGATAGCAACTACTCACCATTCCATGATAAGTGTTGTAATTGAAAAGGGAAAGCCTACAACTGCACGACTTTGCAATGCATCTATCCGCGCTTATGGCTGCTGTTTTTACGTATGCACAGTTAACGTAGACAGCAAGGTGCAATTCGTCACTTCGAAGTCGAGGGTGGCGTCGACCAAGAAATTGTCGTTGCCAAAGTTGGAGTTGTTTGGATGTTACCTGATATTACAACTATTCGCCAAAATAAGGCCACTATTTGCAACAGACAACACTACATACTTGTGTTGCGAATCACAAATCGTGTTGTACTGGATTCAGCAACATTCAGCTACCACATTTGTGAGCAACCGGTTTTCAGATATTTAAGATGAAAACCGTTCAACGGTAACCAATCTGTTGGAATTTACCTCTATTGTCAATCACAACTTTTCGGTAGGTAGCCAAACTGATGTTATCTACACCGACTTCAGTAAAGCTTTCGATACTGTATCGCATGGGTTGCTCATAACCAAACTCAAAGCTTTTGGTTTCCCTTCTCCATTGATCCGATGGCTGGCATCTTACCTAGATCATCGCTCTCAAAGGGTACTTTTTAAGTCTTCAATATCTAAGTCTTTAAAGGTAACATCAGGTGTTCCCCAAGGCAGTCATTTGGGGCCTTTGCTTTTCAACATATTTATTAATGATCTACCTACCGTCATCAAACACTCTCAGATTTTAATGTACGCAGATGATGTAAAACTATGTTTCCGCCTTAATAACCCTTCTCACGGGATTTTCCTTCAGAGTGACATAGACTCTTTATCTCGTTGGTGTTCCAAAAACTATTTAATCCTCAATACCAATAAATGCAAAGTTATGTCCTTTTCTCGCGGAGCCCTTATTTCAAATTCTTATTACATTGACTCAAATAGTTTAGATCGTATTTCCCAGTTTAACGACCTTGGTATTTTGATGGACCCGAAGTTGCATTTCGGTACCCACATTTCCACTTCGGTCTCTAAAACTAGAGGTATCCTTGGCTATATTAAACGCTGGTCTAAGGAATTTGATGATCCGTATACTACCAAAGTACTATGCACTTCACTAGTAAGACCTATTCTGGAGTATGCGTCTTGTGTCTGGGATCCTCAATATCAGATGTATATTGATCGTATTGAGTCGGTGCAAAAGCAATTTCTACTTTTTGCTCTCAAAAACTTGCACTGGGATCCTAATGCTTGCCTACCATCTTATCGGTGTCGTCTCAAATTGATCAACCTCCCTACCTTGTCTAGTCGTAGAACGGTCATTGGTGTAACTTTTATGTATAACCTCATTTATGGTAGTATTAACTCACCTTTCTTACTTAGAATGATTAACTTTAGTGTACCCGCACGTCCAACTAGAAACTATTCTCCTATTATTCTTCCCTTTTGTAGAGCTTCTTATTTGCAACATGATCCATTCTATGTCTTATGCAAATCTTTTAATACCCACTTTGCGTGTGCTGCTCCTCCCACCTCTTCTTATGTTATAAAAACTAAATTGTTGGCATCATTGAATTAATGCGTCACTTATTTTCTATACTGTTAACCTAAATTTTTCCTCCTTGTTTAAATAGTCTATGTTATTGTAGGTATTGAATTCTAAATTTAATATTAGCTTTAGTTTAATCTTGCATGCTGATTATTTTAATGGCTGATGATGTTTTTATCTGTAGCCAAATATTTAGTACGTAGACATTAGCTTTGGTATCGCATGATCACCAAAGATATTAGCAATTAAGACCAGCTGAGCCCAGTCTATGTGACTGGGTGAATTTTGATGCCACCTGGGCCTGCCCCATGTGAGATCAGTGTGTGGTCATTGCGTACCTACTAAGTCGATGTTAAAAAAAAAAAAAAAAAAATCATCTTGCCACTGTAGGCACGTTCCATCAAGATACAATCCAACTGACCTCCTCTCAAGAGAATGATCGTGCTAGAATTACAAGAATCAATCTGGTTTGATTAACCTGCGCTTTTGATCCAAGAATGAATGTGTGTAATGAATTTGACCTGGATGTCGTCGACCAGGAGAAGTCCAAATCGTCTTTTGCTACTAGTACCGCAGCAAAAAAGTATTTGCTTGAGCCTTACTCAAATACAGTTCTCATCGCAGCAATGCATGCAGCGAGCATTTCATTGTTTGGAATTTACAACAACAATACTTCTTTGTAACAATCTAAAGTCCTTCAGTTTCTTTCTTCGGGTGATTGATGGATTTGAACTCCTGAATGTGGGAGGTCGTTTGGAGCTAGCAACGATCCATAAACGCAAACGCAACGGTATTGCTCTCTGGAAATAATGAATTTGTCTACCGATACGTCCAGGATCTGCATCGGCAAAACTACTACGCTGGGCCCAAGACGTTGGTAGAACCAATTCGTTTGAGGTTCTGAATTATCAACGCCCGAGAATGCGATCGACGTGTTGTCAAATCATGTATTAGCTGTATACGCTACAAGTCAAAATTAGCTCAAAAATCATGGGCAACCTACCGTTAGAAAGAAAATCATACCGTTTAAGCGTTGTTGCGTATATTTCTTTGGAAAGTAAGAGCTACTTCGCCGTGTTTGTGTGAATTTTTATTTTTTTTTTAAATCGAAGTTTCTCAGACTTGTCGACGGGGCATTTTTGGCGCTCTCAAACGTACGGCCGCTCGACGTAGTGTACCGGCACAGATATTTTGTGATAACGCCACAAATTTCACTGGAGCATCCAACGAGGTGGAACAACTTAAGCGCTTCCTTTACTACAAAGTCATGCGATTTATTCGCCCCAGGGCTCCTCATTTTGGTGGCCTGTGGAATGTAGCAGTCAAGACCGCCAAGACGCTGCTCAATCTCACTTTATCTTGCACTTGACTTACGCTGGAAGAGTTAAGCACTGTCATTGCTAAGGCTGAAGCGATCCTTACGTCACGTCCGTTGACACCACTTTCGTCGGACCCAACGACTTGGCGGCATTAACACCAGGTCACTTCATTGTAAGCCTCCTTCGCACTTTTCTAGAATGGCCTATCACAAAAGCCAACTTAGAAAAACTGGATGGATGGCGTCGTATGAGCGCAATAAGATAGCACTTTTGGAAATGCTGGCCGCATGAATACATCAGCGAGTTTCAAAATCGAACTAAGTGCTCCACTTTGGCTGCATTCGAATTGTCGGTGGGTAACATGGTAATTGTTCATGAAAGTAGTACACCGCCAAAGCAATGGGCGCTGGGTCGTATCCATCACTACCCCGGTAGAGATGGACATGTACGGGCAGTAAGTGTCAGGACCGCAAGAGGAACAATACGACGACCTATCCACAAGCTAGCACTGCTGGACATGGTTTTTTATTTAGTACGGGGTTTTCGACACGCCCCCATGCCTAAGAAATTAAATTCAAAGTTCAGAAAATGCTCTAAACTTCAACATGATCGACATTTAAATATATTTTTGTTAATGCAGTTCAAAATTCCACAATCCCTTAAAAACCATGAATTTTCCATTATTTGCAATTTTACCTAAATGGCGAATCTGAAGCAGTAATTGCTGGTATGGTATATTCTGGTGTTGCGTACAATGGAGATTGAGCAAAGGCCGGGCATGTAATGTCAAGCAAAGATCGGTCATTCCGTCGAACATTAAGGATTTCTGTGAGACAGTACAAATTTCTGAAGCATCCGCATTATCAATTCGAGTCAATACGATAGTGAGCATGTCAGGAAAACTCGCTCTAAACGTTTGCCATACAATCCAACCAAAGCAAAGCACAAAACAAGCATCGTGCTTACTTAACTTTGCTTCGGCTAAGCGAAATATTGACAACGTATCCGAGACGTTTTGTGAAATAGATCAAGAACCCCAAGATAATTTGACTTACACCCCTGAGGAGGAGCAGTTCTGCGAACATCATTTCGTCTAACATCATTCATATGCTGGGGATGGCCGACACGTTGTACGCTTGCCATTCAAGAATGGTTGTATACACTTGGCGACTCACAAAATTCAGCGTATCTGCAATTTCTGTCAATTGTGTGACGACTATTGCGTGACCCGGAACTTCGCTTTCAGTACAATCGGTTCATCAAGGAGTTTACTAAACTTGGGGACATTAAAGAAATTCCAAAAGGTTCAGTAGAAGGGCCATGCGAAATCATAATTTACTTGCGACCATCCTATTTTAAAAGACAGATTAACAATCAAATACGTAATTGTCTTCAATGCATAAGTCAAGCCGGCAAACGGAGTTTTATTTAATGATGTCATAGCTCTCGGTTAAACTATTCAGTGAAGCCTTATGTCCATTCTAATCTATGTGTAGATGTAGAGAAAATGTGTCACGAAATTCGCATGTCTCCTCGAGTCCAACAAAGGCCAGCGAGTAGCTCACTATCTCACAGCAACCATCAATAACAATTTTAATGATGAGGAATTCTTTGACGAAGACCACACAACCGAAGATGCTTGTCCTTTTAAGGAGGCCTTAATTAAGACTCTTTCACGGAGGGGGTTTCCCTTAACCAAGTGGGCATCGAACCCAACAAACTTAGTTACAACAAATACGCTTTCATCAGTGGACTGTGAAATCCTGGATCCGAACGGTATCCATGTGAGATGAGATTCCCGGTTTACGATGAGAACCTTCTTGTTTTCTCCTTTCATGACGGTTCTATAGAAGAGGTACACAGAAAACGAGAAATATTGTAAGAGTCATCGAAGATTTACGACCATTTAGATTTTCTATTGCCTTGTACCGTTGTCATTAAGATTATTTTCCAAAGAAGAACAAATAAATGATAAAGAAGTGCAATAATGGACTCGGTTTCGACAGAAGTAATCTATATTTAATGAGCGAAGGTGGTGTTATGTGGACTTTGCGATATCTCCGAGCTAGCCTATTGTGCTGTCATCTACATAAGGGTTTTGGTCTAATAAATAAGTCGAAGATCATCTGTTTGCCGAAAAAACACGATAAGGACGATATCCTTTCTTACACTTGAAATACTAGGAGCAGAGTTACTGGCAAAGTTGTGACAAGTTGTCACTTTGGAAATTAATCGATCGAACGCTTACGTCAACGCATGGTCTTCCCAGACGCTGGATGTCCTATGTTGCCTCTCGGTTCTCAGAAATTAGAAACAGATGGCCAAAGACGTCTTGGCATCACATATGCTCAACAGAAAATACCGCTGTTGCTGCATCAAAAAGACTGAGTTTCAATGACTTAATTGAGTCAACGTTGAGGTGGAAAAGTGCAGAGTGGCCCAGAGTATCTCAATATGAATGGCCCATTACCATCATTGCGGCGAAATAAAACGACGCACAAATGCTATCAGAGTAGGGTACGGCTCTGTGTCCTTTTTGCCCACTGGTGATTCATATTCTTAGAAAGAATATTGTGGCTCACCAAAGTCCTTTATGTAATGTGTGCAGGGATTCACGTTATTTCAAAGCATTTAGCATGGAATTGAAGAATTCTACAATTCGGTCTCATCATTGAATACTTTCTAGATGTATTGCAGAAATGTGCCATCTACAGAACTTACATGCCGGACCCAACTTATTGATGAACATTCTTCGTAGACAATTTCATTACTCGCCTTACTAAGCAGGTCATCAGTCATTGCAATGCTTGCAGCATTCAGGCTAGGTCACTTCTTCGACTCGGTATGTTGCCTACTCTGACAGTGTATATTGAGGTAGTATTAAACCGAAATACAGGTGCCTTTTCAGCAAACATCTAAAGGTTCCTCGAGAGGAAAGGTTTTCCATCCTAATTTCTTAGCGACGGCACCAATTCTGTCTGCGATGCTCGTGAGTAGTCAAGACCGTTTAGGCTTTTAAGTAAAGACCAGACATAAATACGGGAACAGTATTAGGTGGCATTTAATTCCAACTTGCGCTTCTCTCTTTGCTGCCATCAGTGACGCGGCAGTCAAATCTGTGAAGTTTTACTTACGGCGGATCCTGGGTGATTATCTGCTCACCTGCGAAGATATTACTGCGCTAATGTGAGAAATTGAAGCCCAAGTTAACTCTCGTCATCTAACAGCGTAATCTCTCGTAAATAACAACGATGGCAGTTGCTTAAACACTTATAGTAAGACTTTTGGCATCAATTGCAACGAGACTACCTATTGACAGTTCAATGACGTATGGATTGAACATCACAAAAAAAAAGTTAAAGGCTGATGATGTGGTCTTTCTACGACGAACGTTCAGCTCCATCAACGTGTTGTTGAAGTGTACTCAGGCCTGGAAAAACTTATTCTTGTAGTTGCTATCATTACCGGCAGCGGAGTCATGAATTATAAATAATATAAAAATAAATTATTATTATTATTATTAATCAAGTGCTTTGGGGCAGACAATATATATATATATATTGTTTATATATATATATATATATATATATATATATATATATATATATATTTACCAATGCTGAATGCTTGACTGAAAGCATCGTAATGCATTAACATATTTTCAAAACAGCTTGTGAGCATTGATGAAGGAGAAGTATCAGTTGATGCTCCCACAAAATATTTATTTGGAAAATTATCAATTATAGAAATTCATAAATGGCTTTGCGGGCGTACTATTTTGGCAGCGAAAATACCGACGTCAAAGTAATGAAACACGCAATTCAAGAACCTACCTACTGATCTATTGACATTATTGAATTATTCAATGAAATTTTAAAATTCGTTCCTGGTATGCCATCGCACGTCACTCAAAGTCGGCGTGGCAATAATTCTCTTGCGGAACAGCTAACCACCCGAATTGTTAATTCATCAAGACTTGCTATGAATAAACTGATGCCTATTATCATCGACACAACTATCTTTGATTGAAAGCCGAAAGGAGAAAATACGCTTGTGAGCTTGTTACAAGGGGTGGAGAAACTGTGGGGACAACTATTGCGCCCTCTGACGTCTACGTAACGGTCTAATATTTTCTGTGTGCATATAATACGTACATACATATCTATTTACATATGTTATAATTGTTTTTGCTTAGATATAAACTACACGCACGGTATTTCGCATGGTTGCGAAATAAACAACAACAATAGCACGCAAAACAAAAAA